>CAKALG010020432.1:0-11193 GCA_916700815.1 Helicolenus hilgendorfi | reverse complement strand
TCAGACGCCCCGGGTGAGCAGCGAGCTGAGAACGCCGAATCCTGCATTTAGATTTAATTTTCCTTGTCACAACATGAATTGTTTACCACATATATATACAACCCACAGAAGAGTTTGAGGGGTTTCGATACAACATTGATAAAAAGATTAGATTAATTAGAGATCTTTAGGTCATTACGACTGTTCAAAAATATGTCTATCACTTCTAAAGAACACTAATTAACACGTTGTATGTTGTAGGTTTAAGAATCACACAAACAGCTATGTAATAAAAAATTAAAAAAAGTTGCAAGTTGTAATTTCATTCCCACAGACAACTCCTGTTTTTGAAGTTTGTAGAGAACACGGCTAGCTGGTTCCCTCTGCTTCAAGTATTTATGCTAAGCTACGCTAATCACATCCCAAAGTGCAATACGTTATGTACGTTATTTAAATGTATTTTAATGTCAAAAATATATTGCTAATTTATCTTAATAAAACACAAACTATGTTGTAAGAGAGACAACAGGTTAAAAGACCAAACCTGTGATTTGTTAAATATACAGTAATGTAAATATTGTACCTTTGAATCTTTTATATTATGCATCTCCACCAATAAAATGTGTTTGAAAAACAACAACAATGTTTTCGTCTACAAAATGATGTTCAAATACAACTACACTGCATTCTCAATTACGTTTTGTTGGAAACCTATTCACTCCCAGATTATGGTCACACTTTTAAACACGTGGTCAACGTTGTAAATTATCCTATGGGAAAGTCCGGTGTTTGTTGATTTCCGTGGACTAACATTACAATTGTATGTGTGATTGTACGTCAAACGGAATCCGTAACAAAATACGTCTCCCTCGAAATTATTCACAATGCAGTTTGTTTCATTGTATGGGAATGTAATGATTTTGCAGGCATCACATTTTTAGAAACAAATTTGTTTATGGAATAACATACTAAGATGGGGATTTTTCTTTTAAACTGTATTCACTCAGTTATCTCCATTTGAATAATAATCCCTCATAGATTTTACTTTTTATAGCAGGAGAGAGAAATCTGTATTTAAATCGCAATAAAAACAAAACAATGTGTGACAAACAAATTAGAGCTGAGATTACAGCAAGTTTGATTCAAACTGAAACAGTGTTGTCAGGAGACTTCAGTCTTGTGTAAATTGAAATACATTATTATTTTCAGAGTATTGTTGGTGGATTTATATCAGTTTTAAATCTTATTTTACCATTTTTGCAAGTTGGGGAACTTTTTAATTGTGTGGCTGTATTAAAAGTGGTTCATTTTTTTCTTTTCTTTTCCCATTTCTTCCGACAAACAGGTGTTGTGTGTTTTGAGCCTAATGAGGATTAACTGGGAGCTGCCTCCACACCTGTTACTGGTTGCCCGTTACTGCTCCTCCAGTATAAAGGTGTGTGAGTCTCTCACTCCTCTGTTTGGCACTCAGACTGTAAAGCTGCACTTATATCACTCTTTGGCTCTTTACTCTCTGCTTTTTTTGTTTACTTTCTGCTTTTTTTGTTTACTTTCTGCCTTTGTGTCAAGTTTTACGTCTCATGCCAACAAGGCGACTGTGTAACTCTCTAATAAAAGCACATAGGATGCTAAGACTCCAACAAGAGCACGTTTCAGTCGCAAAGTTCAGAGACTATTTGCAGACAAAACAATAACATGAGATGGGAGCCTGCTGCTCTGCCCATTGCTGCCCTTGGTTAGGGAGTGGTGAGCAGCGGTGACTGTGTCCTGTGCTGATTACAGTGCTGATGGGCCTCCGTTTGTCACTGCTCCTGCTAGCTCCAGCGCCGAGCAGCAGGGTTCCCTGATTACTTAATTGCTTGTAAGAGCTCATTAAAGCTTCCTATCCATCATAAGTCGTATGGCGAGTATCAATTTCAGAGTGAGAGATGGAGAGAGAGAGAAAGAGATGCTAAGAACTCTGATGAGCAATTAGTGACGTGAAACGCCTTTGAATTGTTGTAGTTTCATTTCTTTGGGAAATATGTGGAATTCATCACATGGATGGATGCTGCTGTGTTACCAGATGATAAACACATCCCTGATTTCTCTCTCCCACATCTCCTGAAAGTTTTGGAGTGAAGAAACTGGGAAAACTGGGTCTTGTTTTTTAGATAATAAAGGACAAAGTTGTGTGGATCCAAGAAAACAAAATACTAGGGCTGTCAATGCGCAATAACGCCTTAACGCAAATCTGTTTTAACGTGACTAATTTCTTTAACGCACCTTGAGATTTTTAGGTTGTAGCTGGCTCAGTTTTAAAGCTAGAGTGAAAACATTGGCTTCATATGAAACTAGAAAACCTATGACAAAAAAACAATGTCAGCTTGTCGTGAAGGAGGCTACAAAACACTCCAAACATCCTCTAAATTTTGGTGAGGAAAAACTGTCATGGCCATATTCAAAGGGGTCCTTTGACCTCTGACCTCAAGATATGTGAATGAAAATGGGTTCTATGGGTACCCACGAGTCTCCCCTTTACAAACATGCCCACTTTATAACAATCACATGCAGTTTGGGGCAAGTCATAGTCAAGTCAGCACACTGACACATTGACAGCTGTTGTTGCCTGTTGGGCTTGTTGTTTGCCATGTTATGATTTTAGCATATTTTTTTATGCTAAATGCAGTACCTGTGAGGGTTTCTGGACAATATTTGTCATTGTTTTGTGGTAATGGATTTCCAATAATACATATATACATACATAAAGCAAGCATATTTTTCCACTCCCATGTTGATAATTAAATACTTGACAAATCTCCCTTTAAGGTACATTTTGAACAGATAAAAAAAAATAATAATTTGCAATTAATCACGATTTACTATTTTAATCAATTGAAAGCCCTACAAAATACATATTCAAATATTTTCATAAGAAGAGGAAAATGTTTTTTTTCCACTGTGGCATAGTCCAACAGAGTTATTTCTGCTTTAGGATCATACTATTGCATGAGGATAAAAATCCTCACACTAGCATTTCTGTCCTCTGAAACCCCCTCAGCTAAATTCTCTGCTCACATCTGAAGCACACACAAACACCTTTCGAGCTAAACGGTCATTTTCCTATTCTCACTGATGTTGGTCTTGATGGGTTATGGACTTTTGCCATCCTTTTTTTTTCTGCTGTGATCCCAAAAAGGGAGGGGAGAAAACATCCAGTAATTTGGATCCATAGCTTAGAAGAGCTTTACAAGATACTCACAATCTTACCAGGTGCAAAATTAGAATTGGATGCTGTTCGTATTAATTGGTGATCATTTGCAAAGCGGGTGGAAAAAACGTCTTTTGCCAAGAGCAAGTCTTACAAGCCCCCAGCTGGGGTTGTCAGGGGCAGGCTTGTTGGCATTGTGGCAGCATATGTTTGGTGCCAAGAACACCATTGATTTGCATTTCTTTTATATGAATTTTACAAAGCAGAAATGCTCTTTTGTGCAGAAGTGATCCCAAAAGTGAGTGTTGCAATTAATCACAAGTGAAATTTATCGGCTGATGAAAAGCCATAATTCTACTTGCAATCTTTTTTTCAGTTTTTTTTTTTTTCCAGTTTTTTTTTTTTAAGAAAAAGTGGCAGCATCTGCAGTGCAGTCGCACTCGCTTTTTGATGAATGTGCCTTTAAAGCTGTGCAGTTTGGCTCCATTTAAAACTGGCTCGGAGGAAGAAAAACAGCAGTGCGATCTTTGAGATACTGCAAATGCCATAAGTCATGAAAATAGTTCTTCTGTCTCAAAAACAAGCACTGCATAATGCCGTCGAGTGACGCAAACTTGAAAAAGTGCTTGCATGATTGAAACGAGATTGTGACACGAGCAAATGAATATTAAGTACGATTTGAAACTTGTCTCAGATTGTCTCAATATCGTGTGACGGAGACGCAAATAACTCTCAGCATTCAAGAAACCTGGATACAACAACCACACAGTCCTTTCAAATATTGATTCAGATTTGGTTCATAATTATTTGATGCACCTACCGCATGTCATCAAGACCTATTGGGACATCTAATTGATCCAATTAAGCAATTAATTCTTTGGTAGGATTAGAGACGATCAGGCTTGTATGTGTAGAGACGAGGCCGGCCCTGCCAAGAGATGGACAGGCTCCAGGTTTTTGCTTCATCTCCAAGATGGCTCCAGATGGGTTGGGGGCTTGAGACTCATCCGTGGCCAACTGGTCCAAACCTCACACTGAGACTAGCCTACAGTATCATAGACTCACAGTCCCACTGCGACATATTCCAGCATCTTGTTGTCAATATTGGAAAATCATGATTAAATGATGCATCTCCCTGCTGACCTCTCTCCCCTCGGTGCTTTAAATGAGCCCTATGGAGTTTTCTTGTAAACAACAAACACCAAAACAAACTGTGTGTATCCTCGAGCTCCAACAGACATGTTTAATGCATTTTCCTCCCTGTTAAACATCAGCAAAGACATTTTTTATGTTTTAAAACCAGCTTTGTTTATACATCCATGTGTTCATCGGCTAGTACCAAAGGATCATCAAAACACCCGCGATCCGCGACCGACCTTACTGTCTTTCAGAGGCTGTAGCAGGTTCAGACCTCACTGTATAAAATGACCTGTGGTGACCTCTAGGATAATCACAGCCTCATGAAACTTTACAACCACAAACTAAAGACCTAGAACATTCAGAACATCGATGGCTTTCCTAGCTAGATTGACAATAAGGGGGTGTCTGAGCAGTTTACCAGAACAGAAGCGCTCGCCATCCAGTTGCCAAAAAATGCAATTCTTGCAGAAATTCCAAAAGTTTGACACCAAATCACAGCATGGCTTTTTCTATGGTGTTCCTCAAGGTCTTAGTGTCTTAATGTGATATTTTGGAGGGATTATTGATCATAGTTATCATTTCTCGATAGGTAAAAAATTGTTAAATTTAGCACCAAATCTGTGTCGCAAATGTGATGTGACTCAGTGACATAACGTCATCAGTAAAAATCACTCAAGTTTTGGTTTCACACGGGACACGAACGGCAGTCGTCTCCTGACTGAAAGTAAGGTTTGTTTGACCGACAGCGTGCGTATACATGCAACCGTATAATGGCAGGTCTGTTGGGACCCAAGGGAGCTCAGCAAGCCCCCGTTTGAAGCAAATTTTTGTAGTGGCCAAACGGTGGTACTACAACTTCTGTGTCAGTATTGTGAGGCCCAAAAAGTCTTTCTCCCATAGACTTACATTGGGAAAGAGACGTCTGTAAATCAGCGGATCATTTTTTTTTTTTAGGTAAACCAACTTTCCAGTATGAACACTTGAATAGTCCTTATTTAAATCATTAGGTCCTAAAGTTGTAAAATGCACTAATAGCCGAATCCAGAGTTATTTCCCTTCCTCCGTTCATGTGAATGAGACCCAGACCGAGGCTGGACCGCGGGCTGAGAGGCGGAGATAAAGGCCCAATGAATGTGGAAGATCCGGGTACTTAATCACTTGGCAGTCGAGCCATTTTATTTTTTACTTTTTCATACCTGTACTTCAAATGGCTTCTTTTTTTTTTAAATGGGCTTTACAGTAAATAGTATCAAAAAGGGTCTGATATAATGAAAATCTTGGCAGATAATTACAATTTTTACAAATGCTGAATAATTTCCTAGCAGGGCGGCGTATGTTTGACTGAAAATGAACTACAGTATTTGTGTGGATGTTCATTTTAATGAAGGATCATATCACTCAGTGCATGTGACGTGTGTTTTTACTAGTTTTTGAACAATGATGGAACTCTGTGGCGTAGACAATAAGACATACAGTAACAAGTTTGGGCTGCACTTGTTAGTAGGATTGATACTTTTCATGATATTAGTTGACAATTAAGAAAAATATTTAAGATTTCCTTTAAATAAATGAACAGATTCAAATCACTCAAACTTTAATTGCATGAAAAACAGGAGACATTCTGATATGAATCACTGACATGATACAAACTGGATGTTCTACACACTGATGAGGGGCGGCAGATCACTCAGAAGAGCTCATGCGATTGAAAAAGTGTTGGATGTTTGTGACACTTGTGAGAAAGAGTAAACTGTTGGTCCAACAAACTTTCCCAGCCTGCGAGCCTATACTTTGTGTCCTCCAAGAGATCCCCAGTGATCAATATTAAAGAGGGGAAGGACAGAGTTCCACCAAGGGCTCCGTGGATAAAACTGCACCCCTCCTCCCCCACTGGAGCGACTCTCCGAAAGCCTTGAGTTATATTCCTGTAATTAGCTAAGTATCCACACCGGCTCTCTCACACACAGAGCTCCTGCACGAGTCCCTGTCGGCTCCGTACGCTCATCCCTGTAGATAGAAGATGCAATCAGAAAAACAGCAACACGGGAGGCAAGCGGGGCGTGGGGGAGCAAAAAAAAAAAATCAACACATCAAAAAACAAACTTTAAACAATGACCCTGCTTCTCGTGCGCAACTTTTTTCCCCTTACACCTAGCATTTTTTCTTCTGTCACGAGTATAAGGGGCAAGAGCAATGCATCCCTTTTTTCCTCTTCCAAGGATAATGATTTACAAAATGCCTCTCATCAAAGAATTCATTAACAACGAACGTTAATTAAAAAATAAATGAGTAAACATCAATATCAAATCTCAGCACTGTGGAAGGGAATACATTATGCAGAGTAATGATGTTTGAAAGGGGCTTTAGCACCTCTGTGGGACTCTTTTAAACCCCTTACCTCTTAGGCAGTTGCTTATTTTGCAACCCTTTGTTGTTTAACAACAAAGAGAATGGGCTCTCATAATGTTATATTAATCAGCGGATTAATATTTCAATTTGATTTGCTTTATAGTTGAGGTGCTGTTGGCATTTCCATTTTCCCTCCATATGTGCAGCGATGTTAAGTGGTATCATTACCATTTTCTACCTGGGGGTTCGGGGAGATAACAGGCACCAGTGATAGCTCTATTCTGTGGAGGGAGAGGGAGGTTTTTGGGGGGCGCTCATGCATTTTTAAAGGCCGTGTTTGGTGTGCCTTCACATCCATTATTCTCCAATGGTGCATGCAAACAGCTGAGTCACAGCCTTTCTGGACGCCACAGGACAACATGAAACAATAACGACTTCAGATTCAAAACGAGAGTGGCTGGTTCTAAAGGTGTCCGCTGACGTACAGTCAGAGAGAATTTATCTATTCCAAATTGTGTTTGACAACTATTGTTCCTGCAGGAGTCTGCAGATAAAGTCAAGTAATGTGTTATAATTGAAAAGGACAGAGACCTGAGTGAGTCGTAATCCAAAAGTGTTTTTTCTTTTGTACTTTAAAATGTTTACTTTTTATTGTCCAAATAACCCCAACCTGATTCCTAGAAATCTGTGTTTTCAGTCCTCTTCAAAGTGAACTTCACTTTATCAGGGGCAAAAATGGCATCAGTGTACAACAAGAAACAGCAAATAAAGTTATAAGAAGACTAATTTCGACATCTGATAGCTGGCTGTCTGTTACAAGATAAGATAAGATAAGATAATTCTTTGTAAGTCCCAAACAGGGACATTTGCAGTATTACAGCCGCAAAGGGCACAGTGCAAATAACAAGAGGCATCAGTTAAAAAACAAAACAAGATACAACAAGTAAGTATGTAAACAGTAAATAAATAATAAGTGAGTAAACTAAAAAAACTGAAAGGCTGAATGGTTCATATTATTGCACATATAAAATGTTGATTTGCATAGAATATTGATATTGCACAGGAGTTTACATTGATATTGCAGAGGCATGAATGTGCAGTCTGCTGGGAGAAGTGTATACTAGTTAAAGCATAAAAAATGAATTTATGGCAAAGTGTTGCATCAACTGATGTCCTCATTCAGATGTATTTATTAGGGCTGTCAAAGTTAATGCGATAACGCGTAAACCTAAATTTACTTTAACGCCACTTATTTCCTTAACGCATTAACATAACTTGCCATTTTTGGGTTGCAGCAGGGTCAGTTATAAAGCTAGAGTGAAGATACCGCATCATATGAAACTAGAAAACCTAAAAAAATCCATTGGTACCAACCATGTCAGAGGGATGTTAAATAACACTCCGAAATTACGCCAAATTTTGGCAAGGACAAACTGGCATGACCTCAAGATATGTGAATGAAAATGGGTTCTATGGGTACCCACGAGTCTCCCCTTTACAGACATGCCAACTTTATGATAATCACATGCAGTTTGGGGCAAGTCATAGTCAAGTCAGCACACTGACAGCTGTTGTTGCCTGTTGGGCTGCAGTTTGCCATGTTATGATTTGAGCATATTTTTTATGCTAAATACTGTACCTGTGAGGGTTTCTGGACAAAATCTGTCATTGTTTTATGTTGTTAATTGATTTCCAATAATATATATATATATGCATATATTTGCATAAATCAAGCATATTTTCCTACTTCCATGTTGATAAGAGTATTAAATACTTGACAAATCTCCCTTCAAGGTACATTTTGAACAGATGAAAAATGTGCGATTAATTGTGATTAACTGTGGACGATCATACAATTTATCGTGATTAAATATTTTAATTGATTTACAATCCTCGTATTTATCCATGTGTGTTATGAAGAGGAGAAAAGTTAAATTAGAGAAAAGATAACACACATCAAATGTACACCAGTTAAGAGTTATGTTTCCTCCAAAAAGATGGCTGTAGACTTTTATTTTATTTTGTACATTTCTCTCATTTTCTGCACAATTTATTCACTCTTTGTCCCATTAAACAAGGTTTCTGAAGTTAAAGCGGTATACCATAATAACAAACTGCTTTGAACAGATGGGAATAGAACAAATAAACCATCAGCCTCTGATGGTGTACGACCTTTTATTTTCTGTCAGGTGGAAATACCTCCAGTTACTCAGAGCTTCATAATGATCAACACAAGTCCAGTCGGAGTACACAATAATTAAATATTTACACACAGAAAAGTTTTTGAGTTTGTGGACATTGGCCTGAGCTGACATTAGATTCCCAGTCCAGCCCTGGTCATAATAAATCCACTGTATCAGTCCGTAAGAGTAAATGGAAGTTTGTGATAGGGATGTCGCGATATACTGGTACTGTCATTTAAAAATGAAATCTTATATCATGTTAATGATACTCATATAATAATAAATAATCCAGCGCCTCTTAAATATTTTTTTTATACACAGTCATGGTTACACACTCTCTCGCCACCTCCCCACACGTATTTTGAGTGTAATTCATTTGCCAAAAAGGAAACAAAAAGCATGATAAACAAAGTTAGAGATGAATCTGACAGTTAGCAATATAATTTTTACCAATAGATATCGCGCATGTCATCTCAGGTCTTCCATACCTCTGTCTCCTGAATACTGCACTGTTTGTTGATTTTATTTATTTATTTATTTATTTATAAGCTTCAATTAACTTTTGTTTATTGTAGGCTACTAGCTGAAGTTAGGTGTACAGCCTTAGATTGCCACAAAATGACAATAAAAACCATATGTGTTGCTGAGGGATGATGTGGTTTGGGGCACTCTTAAGAGCTCCTCCAAAAACAACACAAAGTGCTGTAGTTCCCAATATTTAAGCCAATCTTAAAAGGCCGCCCTCTGCTGCTAAACACTACCTGTATGATCGGCGTCAACTTTGCTTTGCTCTTCAGCCTCCAACTAATCACATCCTATCAGCAGTACACGTCTTAAGGAAAACAGACAAGCAATTAGGACACGGATTATTTGTCATAAACACCATTCGCTGCCATGCAAATGCAACATAATTGCCCAGCAGACCTTGAGTGACAAGTCATTAGATGATTGTTCACAACGGTTGATTACGATGTGACAGGCGTGTCTCGCTGGATACATAACTGAAGTAAAGTGTTGACATCGTTTCTAAAGGCCTCTGCTCATCATCACATCCGAACCCCTCGATAAACAGCGGCGCTGCTACGGCGCAAATATTTTCTTTTTTTTATTTATTATTTGTGCAACGTTTCCTTGTGGCAGTCAGTTCAGTGTGTGAAGATACGGTGCACACTGGGTTCGACTACTTCTGATTTTAAGCTTGCGGTTGTTGTCATCCGTACAGAAGGACTTTTTAGGACAATGCAAAAGGACAATGTTTGTAAAACATACAGGCAAGGTCGAAAAGACTGGCCAAGTCAGTTTCATGACCTCAATGCAACTAAACATGTATTTCATTTGCTCGAGACTAGCCCAAATATTAGCAACTTAAGATGACCACATCCCCAGGGAAGATACTGAATGTCTGCAGGGTCAGAGACGTCATTGACTGAAAATAATTTGACACCAAATATTAAATATCTCAACTACATTTAACTTGTGCAGTTGCTTTCTGTGGCTTAAAATGTGTATTCAAAGGCTCCTGAGGGTCCTGTGACGATCATCTGATGTGAATGTACGGTAAACACCCAAATTAAAGCTGCATTTCTCACAGCAGACATTTTGACTTGTCACAATAGAAAAGGCCCAGGTGTTACTAATAACACTAACAATGGCTCTGTTCTATTAAAGTGTCCTAGTAAGCCGTGATGGTGAGTCAGCATGCACAACCAACACGTTCTCATCCCAACTCGTCATACCGCCGCTTTGTCACACCCACTTTAGGTTTAGGCAACAAAACCTTAGTTAGTTAGGTTCAGGAAAAAACTACATGGTTGGGCTTTAAACTACTAAATTGGTTAAGTGAAAATGCCACTGAACGTTGTGAACACAGGACATGAACGAACAGGTGTTTATAACGTGAAAGTGAAACTTAACGCATGTGACAAAAACAGCGGTCTGAATGACAGCCTTGTGTTTGTAAGACCCATCCTCCTCCCCTCCCACTTGCCCGATGTGTTTCTTTTTCCTTTTTTAAACTACATCACTACACTCCCGGTACACCTTCTCTGAGCAATTACTGTTGTCGATGCCGACGGCCGTGACAAAGCGTCGGTATTTGACGCCCTGGGAATGAGAACGGGCTGAAACAACACCAGGACCCTGAAACTGAAGCAGCTAAATGGAATTCAGCCATCATTAATATTATTATTTACACCTGTGCTTTTCCTATTGTGACATGTCAAAATGTCTTTAATGAAAGAGGCCTACCTATGAGGCGTTGTGAACAGAGGCTATACCTACCTACTACCTATGACTCAAAGTCACAATAAGTTTAGATAACAATAATAATAATTTAATTAGAAAACTTATTAT
>CAKALG010020428.1:0-11276 GCA_916700815.1 Helicolenus hilgendorfi | reverse complement strand
CTGCTTTACCTCGCCGTCAGACAGCTCTGTCTGATGGGGAACTGAAGCCGCTATAATGCTGTTCTTCAAAGCCACCAGACTCCATTCACAAAAACAATCATTTTCACAGGTCACAGGAGTTGCTGGTCTACCGCTGCATCGATCAGTTAGTTAGTTGGTGTTATTGTGTGACTTTCAGATCGGAACTAACGTGGCGTCCAGAGCAGTACATTGCTTAGCTTCGTACTCCTGTCTGCTTCTTCAAACTGGGAGCGGGCCGACTGCCATCTAAGTTACTGTATGTAATACACTGACTATGGATAATAAGGATATTTGTGTGGAAGCGTCATGCAGAAACCTACGTCAGGTCATGTGGAAAAACATTTTTAGAAGGGCTTGAAGGGAAAATAGCAATTTGACATTAAAACATATATACAAAATTTAAATTTTCGGATCTGAATACATAAGGAACACCACTCAAAAGCTACAGAATGATATAAAAACCTCAGAAAAAAACAAACAAAATAATGGTATGGGGCATAAAAAACACATAGGCCTACTATCATTCCAACTATAAATAATTAAAATGCCATCCTGTCAACTTTGGCATCAACTAACAGCTGATGGCTTGTAGCCAACCTGGCAACCATTTCTAAAAACGTACTGCTGTCCTGCAGTGGAGATAGTAGCACAGCAGAATAAAAAAAAATAGCATAAAAAGCAGCAGAATAGCAACAGTATCTTTACTAATAATAAGTAGTAGGAGCAGTATTTCCTGATTTAATGCATTAATCAATTAGTACACAAAGATGTTTTTTTAGATGACATCATTCATTACAGAGCAAATAACCTCGACCTCGTGAGCACCCAGATGCCCTGGACTCAACCCTGATCAGCACTATCAGTTTCAGATCATCTTAAAAACCTGCCTGAGGAGGTGCGTTTTTGCAAAAAATGGCTGAGCGTTGCGTCCGGACTCTGTCTGATGTTTCTGTCATAGATAGTTTCTTGTTTCACAGATCCCCTTGATTCATACCTCTGATGTAGCAGAGACCAAAGGAAAAGCCTGTTTTCAACTAGATCACAGCTCGTCTGCCGCTGAGAGAAAATGTTGATGAGAACTTTGATGAAACAAGAAAGAAATGGGTTTGGAAACCAGAGAAAAACTCATTTTACATCGATGCAAATAATAAACGTCTTCAACAGCTTTATGGTATATGAATGGAAGAAAAACAAGACAGACTTTGCTCCTTGGTGAAAAGGAATGAAACTTGCACTCACCCCCCGAGTCACCATCAGCGGCACAGCGGTGGAGAGGGTGGACACCTTTAAATATCTGGGTGTCAACATCCATAAGGACTTGACATGGGCCACCCACACCACCGCTGTACGCTCAGGAAGACCCTGAGGGTCATTAAGGACAACACACACGACCACAACAGCCTGTTCTCCCTCCTGCCCTCTGGCAGAAGATACAGGACGACCAGGACTCTCACCAGCAGACTGAGGAACAGTTTTTCCCCCCAGGCAATCAGACTTTTAAATAGATAATTCATACGACACCTTCTCACACAAAAATATATCTTATACTGTATATAATATAATGCTGTATATGGCCCGAGCCATCAAACTGTACAACACCTCTCTAGGGAGGGGGGGGGGACAAAGGAGGACGGTCTGCAGGACAGATAATAATGCACTATACTCACTTTTAACAGTCTCTTCTGCACTATAGTCACTTTTTTAATAGTCGTGTATCACAGTTGTTACCCTGCACTATATTCAGTTTTAACAGTTTCCTTCATCTTTATATCTGGTATATCTTTTTGTACTTTGTACTTTGCACTACTAACTTTTTTACTGCCTTTTTGCGAAACATGTTTTGCACTATGGAACTGTGATGCTGGAAACTTGAATTTCCCTCGGGATCAATAAAGTTACTATCTATCTATCTATCTATCTATCTATCTATTTCCTTTTATAATTGTAATATAACTTATTTTTAATGGAGCTTCCCAGCAAAAAGCATTCCACACGATTGTACCTGTATAACCGGCGTGACAATAAACATCTTGAATCTTGAATCTTGCATTATAATGCTGACAAAAGACAGGTAGAGTGACAGCTGGTTTACCTGGCAGGGCTAAAAAAAAAAGGTTTGAAGAACATATGCCAGACTAAGCTGACATTCTCCATTATATAAAGAAACCATCAATTTAAAAGCTGTCCATATAATGTTACATTACCTGGGTATTTTACACAGAAAAGTGTTATATGAGAAGTTTCTTCTTCAGCTTTTCTTCAATTCGGCACACCTAACAAGCAGCATGTTTATCCTCCCATAATAAAAGTATGCATGTATGTATGTATGTATGTATGTATGTATGTATCTACTCTATCTAATTTTCCCTTTTATTCAAATGTTTATTTATTCATTCATTCGTATATTTATTTATTCAGTTTTATTAAAAAAAATTTAAATCACACCATAATCATTTTAATATGTTTTTCCAATGAAAATGAGAATAATTATGTAAAAATGATCGTTCTCTCTAATATTACAAATCATATCACAATTGCAATATCTGTCAAAAATTTCACAATTAAATATCTTTAAAAAATGTGAATAAAAGTTCTGCATGACAAATCTGTATTAATTTCTGCAGTATGCTTTCCTGGTTCCATGGTTCCTGGCAGGGGTCAAAAAAAGGTTTGAGGAACATATGCCAGACTAGGCTAAAGAAACCATCAATTTAAGAGCTGACCATATGTTACATTACCTGGGTATTTTACACAGACTTTTTTTATATGAGAAGTTTCTTCTTCAGCTTTTCTTCAATTCGGCACACATAACAAGCAGCATGTTTGTCCCACTGATAAGTAGTGCGACTTCTAAAACTACTCCCTACTGCCTACTACTGTGCAGTTTAGTGGCAGCAATTCTGAACCAAATCCAAGATTAACAATTATACATAAATAACAAATTGCGTTTTAGTGAAGCCGAATTAAAGGGCGACCCACAACGATTCAATAAATGTCGAAACTATTCCTCTACCTGTTGTATACACTTTATAGCAAGCAATGCAACGTTTAATTAGCAGGTTTTTCAACAGGGTTTGGTGAAACATTCTTCAAGTACAGATAAGAAGGGCAAGTTTTGGTGGTTGCTGAGGCCTGGTTGCACAATGTTGCTCGTACAAAACACAAATGGACAAAATAACATATTAAACGTCGACATTTTGACAGTGGCAGAAGGTTTTTGTAAGTGACGACAGTGTATTTAAAGAGTATTAACACTCACCGTCTCCAGAACCTCCTCGCTCGGTGTTGTGTTTGTTTTTGTTGTTCTTCGGTTGGTTGACAGTTTAAGACACGCCCACTTCCGGCTGGCGGAAGTGACGTTGTTTAAACTGCTTGTTTTTTTTCCGTCTTCCTTACTTCCACAGAACATACACAGAACATAATTCAGTTATTAACGAACCACATATATTTTTTTGTGATTTAAAAAAAATAAAAAATAAATAAAAATACATACAAATAATTGACCTAACAGTTAAGACATCAATCAATACTTTTATTGCCATGTCAACCCACAGTTGATTGGAATTTGTTTCGGTGCAGTGCTCATTAAAAACAGACAAAAGACAAAAGCATACACATATAAAAAACATAGAAGACAACCACCTACATTTATACAATCATTCAGACCAATAAAATCCTAAAATGCTAAAATACTGTGAAGAGCCTTGTGCTATTGCAACTTCCCCTAAGTGTAAAACATTCCTAAGTGCATGTTGGCTGGAGCTCAATTTCCTCCTGCAAAGAGCCTATGCATTAGAGTTGAGGTGCCTTATAGCATCAGGGTACACGAAGACAAGACATGACAAGACATGACATGAAGACAAGACATGAAAAGAAGCTGGGTGAACAATTTATTTCACTGTTTTCATAATTTCACCAAGTTTGATTTGTATTCATCTATATGACTTGAATGATTCACAGCTCAAATACTGTGTATATGACAGTAACTTTAATGGATTGGGTCTAACACAACACTGCCACCAGATGGCAGTGTTGTGTGCAGAGAAAAGGTTCAGTTGATCCTCATTTAACCACAACAGGGTAAAAAAGTAAGTGTCCTTCACCAAAAAAGCATTGGTGGAAGAAGTACATAGATCCTTTACTTATGTAAAAGTACCAATACAACACATTTTTAATACTTAATTACAAATTAAAGTTCTGCATTTAAAACCCTACCTAAGAAAAAGTATAGGTTAAGGTACAACTATTAAATATAGGAGTAAAAATTGTCCCTTTGACTGACATATTATCATATATTATTACATTTAGATTGTTAATACTGATGCATCAATGCATAAGTAGCATTTTAGTGTTGTTGCTGCTCGAGGTAGTTTTAACTACTTTAGTCCCGTGACTCCCAACCTGTAGGGGTCAGGCACCTCCAAAGGGTCGCCAGATAAATCTGAGGAGTTGTGATGATGATTAATGGGGTAGAAAATAGGGCTGCACAATGAATCAACATTTTTTAAAGAAATTGCAATATGACCTACTGCAATTTACAATTTTTTTTCTGCAATAATTCTAAAGAAAAATCCCATTGTTTTTTTGTGGAAAGAACCAGTGTGATGCCAACTTCCACTTTTGTCACCCTCCATCTGTCAATCCCACCCCACCACAGTGTGGCAGCTGGGAGCGGTGCTGGACGGGATGCTGGACGGACAAACACCATCTGATACCCTGAAGTTCCCCCGCAACAAACTTCCCATCAACAGTCGGCTGTCCCAGTGCACCCACAGTGATCCATTATGTGCCTATATGGTTATTAACGGCCTTTATTTGACGTCCTGAAGGGTTTATGCCTCGCCAGACTCCATTAGATTTCCATCTGTTTTAAGAAATTGGACTGTTTCTGGATAGTTAGCGGTGTCGTACTTCATTTACACAGTTAATAGACATCGGGGGAGCTCCAAAGTTTGTTTTTGGGGAAAACATCCAACAAAAGGAAGCTACTATGAATATATTATTGTACTGTATAATGTCCAGCACCATGCACACGTTCCAAACCAAGTCTACGAACAGACACAAATCTATTCCTCAGAAAGTCAAACTTTCAAATGGATCACATTTAGTGCCACTTCGAACTTTGATCTCTGTCAAAGATCAAAGGTCGCGAAGCACCACCCATGGCTCAAATAATGCAGCCCTGCCTCACAACCAATGGATTAACAAGGCAATAAAAATGTTTCACTTACCTGAACAGCAGTGAGTGACCCTCTGTCCACTCAGAGCGGCTCTGCAGTCGTTTGTGTGAACCTCTGAACCACACAACCATCCGGCGGGTTTGAAGAAAAAGAATAAAAAAGCCAAAATTAAACCATTTATCATAGCAAGAAACCGTTAAAACAAAATTTATCATCAGATTTTCAAATTTCTGATGGTCCTTGGAAAAAACTAACCAAATCTCACCTAAAAATTGCGATATTTCATATTTCATCATTCATTCTACATGTCTCATTTAAAGTTTCGCCAAACATTATCTATTTGTCTAATTTGTCTAACTATCTAATTAGACGGTCGCTTAGACTCTCTTAGTTTGAAAACATTTTTCACTGCAGACAATCACCATAAATATAAAAAAACACGGGTTCTGAATTAAATCAAATCAAATTAAATGTGAATACATAATCAGGTGACTCAGCTGATTCAGAGAAAAACAGTGTTTTCTCTAAGCTATAAAAGGAACAGGGCGCCCTGCAGACATCTTGGAAAGACTCTCATAACTGACCGGCTGACAATTAGGCTAATCCTCATGTTGTTATTTGGGTGCAGGGATTAACTTGTAAAAGCATGCTATATATATATATATGTGAACATAGATTAATGGGACAGGACTCACGTGAGTTTAGTTTGTGAGTACATAACAAGAGTATTCAACAATATAAACAAGGTATGGCACACGATGTGAGAGTCAAAGAGTCCAGAAAGAGCGAGGCCGATGAGACAGGGTGAGAGGGAGTGGCCAAACACTCCTAATCCAGAATGATCCAGTGACTCAGCCTTAGTCCACATTAATCTACCAGTAACTCACTGTCTGTGTGACGGAGGGAATATAAACACATAGCTGCTGGATCTTTTAGTTTTGTAAACACTAAAACTTAAACTTCTCCTTTTGTTTCTATTGGATTATCATTATTATCATCATAAGAACTGGAACAACAGGCGAGACGCATGGCGCTGCTGAGGTCAGGCTGGCTGTGGAGACAGAGTGAGTAAACACAGGACGTGTCACATTTTTATGTTTTCTTTAACAGCTATCAAGGGGGGATGATAGCTTTGGCTGTTATGATAAGGAGCACAATTCAAATCTCTCAATTGTGCTCAAATATTTGCTACCATTTGTGTGATTTTCAGGATTTTTCCACATGCACTACATCTTATTTTATAACACAAAATCCTCACCTGACGTTCATCATTCAATATAAATTCAGAGCTGTTTTTAGGGGAACTAACATGACTGGACTTCAAACAGGTTTACTCATACACTGTACATAAGAAGTTGACGTAGTCACCGTGACGTCACCCATTGGTTTGTGGACTACAGTTTTGAAGCCTCGAGTTCTGCATTTTGGCCGTTGCGATCTTGTATTTTTGTAACCAGATGTGACACGAGAGGTTTGAGCTAAGTACAACAAAACACTGAATAAGACATTTTTAGGCAACCAAAATGTCATAATTAACTTTGATGAACTGAAAACACACTGTGAAAGGGTTAAAGTTGTAAGATGAGAACACGGACAACTCTGACACTGGACAACGCCGTGGTAGTGACCTGTCAATCACAGGGTAGCCACGCTCTAAAGCATCCCCTGCTTTGTGGTCTATTTGACTCTAAATGGGACCATAATTTACTAAATGATCATCATGCTGTATTGAAGAAGACTTGAAACAAGCGATTGAGACCATAAACTCATGTTTACAATGTTTACTGAGGTAATAAATCAAGTGAGAAGTAGGGTCATTTTCTCATAGACTTCTATACAATCTGACTTCTTTTTGCAACCAGAGGAGTCTCCCCCTGCTGGTTATTAGAAAGAATTAAATTTTAAGGTACTTCAGCATTGGCTTCACTTTTCAGAACCAGAGGTTACCCACTGGGTTTACGGAGTATTTTCTAGAAAGCGAAAACTGTACCTGTTATGAAACTCCAACTTTTGTAACTTCTAATCCCATTAATTGTCCCTGGTCGCGTCCTTAAGTGGCTTACCGAGGACAGTCAGTGGGGATGTACAGTATCTGCTGGGAAACAACAACAAAACAAACACACAGAGCTTGAGATTGAACATACAAAGCATGAGGGTGTTTAACCAGCTAACACTAAGCAACTAAGCAATGTAACTTAACTCATTCCCTTTCCTCATAGCTTAAATCAAGAGAGAAGGAAGTAGAAGGTAAAGTTGCTTACATACCTAGTCGGGTTATTGATCATAGTACCGACTCAACAATTACTTTACCTCAACACTAATGGTACGCTACCTGTGACGTGTGTCTCTTCTCTAGCTTCTGTCCTAAAGCGCTGGAAGATAAACTGGTGTGACCTCTGGATAGACGGGAGTCTTTGCTTCTACCAGACTGACAGCAGGCGAGAGCTGGAGTACCGCGTCAGCCTCAAGACAACATGTGTAGATGTGAGATCTGGCCTGGAATGTGGAGGTAAAGCATGCCATCGTTTAACCTTTTCAGCTGGTCCATCACTTACATTTTTTTTTTTTTGAGCGAAAGGCTCTCTCTAGAGCCAGTGTTTGGTTTGTCTAGTCTGGGCTACTGTAGAAACATGGTGGACTCTGTGAAGAGGACCCGCTCCGTATGTGAAGGGCCCATTCTAAGCTAACGAAAACACGATTCTTAGTTTCAGGTGATTATACACTAATGAAAACATACTTATTAATGTTATGTATTCCATTTCTGCCAATAGATCACCCAAAATGCTACACACCGGCCCTTTAAGTATACATTTATTTCTTGCATGCCAACTGCAAAAACAGTATGAAATAAAGATTAGTATGTCGTATATACTGCATACAATTAGTATTTAGTATGGAACTGGGACACTGCTTTGGTTTGATGATTACTCTGCAGGAGCATTCAGCAGCCAAGGAGTACGAGACCATTTTACAGAACCAGATCCTCCTAAAGCACAAACACAGTTCTTTCACCAATACGTCTTCATGCAAGGATAACAATACACACAGCTTATGAAAAATCAAAAGTGGTTTCACATAAATAAGAATCGTTATTACGATTCAGAATCATAGAAGATAAGAATCCAGATTTTTACATGAAACAATTTTTCCCTTAGTGAGCATCCACGTGTTTGACTCTCTAAGCCACTGTTTAATAGTAGATATATAGTAGTTAATATCATCCAAAATGTACTATTTAAATCGTGCACACCTAAACTTAAAAGGATAGTTTGGGTGTTTTGTAGTGTGGTTGTATGAGGTACTTCTCCATAGTTAGTGTATTATCTACAGTAGATGGAGTTTGTAGAAGTAGACAGGAGTACCAGCACGGGAGCAAAGCAATGTACTGCAGCAAAACGGATTTTAGACAACTACAAATATCAATATCAGTTTAAGTGTATGCTATATTTAGAATATTTCACCACTTTACCTTGGCGTCAGAGAGCCGTTGTATCCATCTATGCTCTTGCCAAAGACACCAGACTCCATTGTGTTCTGCAAGGTAAAATTACAGTTTTTTTTCAAATGGAGACTGGTGGCTTTGGCGAGAGCTTTGATGATAACCGCTTTAATTCCCACGTTGGAAACACAAGAGTGTATAACTGTTTCATGGCAAGATATAACGCTGAAAATATTCTAAATATATTGATTTCTTTTAGGTGTCTAAAATGCGTTTTGCTGCTGCCCCCATCCACAGCAGTACGTTGCTTTGCTCCCGTGCTGGTACCCCTGTCTGCTTCTATAAGCTCCAACTACTGTAGGTAATACACTGACTATGGAGAAGTACCTCATACATCCCCACTTCAAAACACCTGAACTATCCCTTTAATGTATGATCTTCCATCTTTCTTTGAGGCTTTGACTTACTGATGACAGCATGCTCATTTGTGAGTGAATTACTTCTTTAACTTGTGTTTGGTTCTGTGCTTTAGGTGTGACTCCACCAGAGAGTAATCCCCGGGAGAATCTCATTTCACTTCAACTCACAAGCGGCTCAACAGTCAACCTGTGCGCTAACAGCGAGGATGAATCCTTGTACGTACCCTCTATACTTCTCTGCCTCCCTTTACAACCACCAATCAGAGCTTCATTCCTGTTCACGTCTTTTTCAGAGCGTGGAAACTGACCCTGCTGGACACCAGGAGAAACCCGGTGAGTGATCCGTTGTTCTCTCTGTAAGAGCTGAGCTGAACATGATGATCTGTTCTCTCTCAGTGGTGTTTACTAAACGTTTTATGTCTGCAGGTGTTCACATACGACCCATATGATGACTCCTACCAGGCTATCCCCATCAACGGCCACCACACGGTCTACATCACACCTGGAGCAGGACCAGGTATGTTACCATGGTGACGCAGGACACACAAAAGCTAACCCTAACCTAAGCTATGTTCTACTTAACAAAAATAGAAGCTTTATGCCACAAATGTAGTGCTGGAGACATATTTCAAATGGAAAACTGGAAAAAACAACCAAAGCCAGCAGGGACAAACAGACGTCTGACAGTGACAACAGTGTTTTCCGTAAAGGTCACCGTAAAACAGCTAGTGTGTACTTGTTGTCACTGAAAGTAGTATCATACTTTGTCTACTCTTTATCTTGTTTTTGTATGCCTTATTAGAATACGCTATGTAAATAGGTATAATAAGCTTAAGCCTACAGCTTTTAGATCAACAATTTTTTTTATCTATTTACTTTAATAGTTAATCGTTATTTATTCTTTATTATGTGCATTCCTTTTGGAAAATTGTGAATAAGGACTAAAATGAATAAATTATTACATTACTCAGTGGCAGCAATGAGCCTCAGCCCAGTGCATTGTGGTTGTTGTAGGTTTTCTACCTTTCGAGCAAATACCAATAACCAATTTCAGCAAATATTTGCACCTTTTTACTTCATAGACAGTCTAGTTTTAGGAAAAGATCATGTTTCCAGCGGTGAAATACTTATTTAACTGCAAAACATGTTAGAGTTTGTTTCTGTTTTGATGCATTGTGGGAACTTGGGACTCATGACCTCAGTAGGCCTATATAAACACCTGGCTACTGCCCTGGTAATCAGCAATCTCAATGCAACAACAGTCTAAACACACAGGCCATTCAACAAGGAGCATCACAGCAGGTTGTATGCATAAACACATTAATCAACTACAATCAGCATAGGAACCCAGACAGCATGTACTGTAGCAGGACTATTAGCTATGTAAACCCAACAGCGGGTGCAGCTAACAAACACATGCATGCACTGACCTCTTGCTGGCAGATCTGTGGTGCAGTTTCACCTGCACACACACCTGCTGGGCATTCACCCTAATAAAACTAAGAAGCGTTTGATTTGCGACACTGAGCGGCTTGCAGGGGCGGTGCATGCTTAAAGTAGAATAAAGCAGTCTTTTTTACCAATACTAACAACAATATGAGAAATGTTCACATGTAGCAGGTACTTAAGTCAAAGAGTGTAGAAGCAAAGAGATGAAACTCAGGTGTTTTTTGATAACAGCTACTGCCGCCATGTTGGACTGAAACACTTATTGTGTTCATAATATTTTATTGCTCGATACAGGCCATTTCGGTGGAATATGACAATAGAATATAAATAATTTTACAAAAAGTAAAACAATTATTTTTTAAATTACAATAAAGAAATAGTAAAAAAAACAACTAAATAAAATAAAATTAATAATTAATAGAATGACATTAATTATAAGCTAAATTAAATAAATATGTTTTCAGCTGTCATTTAAAAATGTTCACAGAGGTAGGGTAATCCATAATTTTGGGGCATAGTTAATCTATTTTCTTGTGTTTAATAGTGTGTATTTAAAAATAAGAACATGTAAGAGCTTGTGAAGGATTATAAAACGACAGAGAGTCTGCAATATAGGCCGGTCCAACACCATCAAGAGCTTTAAAAACAAGTAAAAGAACCTTAAATTATATTCTAAACGATACTGGGAGCTATATGTTGTGTTAATATTCATATTACTGTGTACTTTTATATTTTGATGCTTTGGCAACATTGTTTTTTTTTTTTTTT
>CAKALG010020408.1:0-11224 GCA_916700815.1 Helicolenus hilgendorfi | reverse complement strand
TGTCGGGGTGCCCGGACCAAAGACCGATCGTGTCGGGGTGCCTGGACCAAAGACTGATCAAGTGCTTCACACTGTAAAAGGTTGACAAAGGTGTTAAAGATTGGTGGCTGGAGGCTCAATGAATCCGTCCCTGAAGCCACTCAGTTATCACACTTATGTTGAAGTGTGTCTATCCCAAGTCTCCATTCAGATGGTTTAAGGAGTTACTGAGTGGTTGGATAAGCACCAAAAAAGGTAAAACAAACATTTTCCTGAAGAAGCAAAATAGGAATAATATCACACCACCTTTAAGAGGTCTTTAATTTAAAGCTTAGGCCTCATGTGGTGAGGGCAATAAGGGCAGGAAAAAGAATCATCATCTGGGGATTTCCGCCCAAGGAAATACCCTCAAGAACCTTAAATGTTTTGAAAATTGATGAAGGCACACAGACTAGTAATGGACACAAGACAGCCGGGTTTTCTGAATGGACCACATGTTTTATTGAAATAACAAATATAATCAAATAGTCAGGGACTGGAGCTGCTGCGGAAGAAAAGATATTAAACCTGCAGTAGGCAGAATATTTTTTGGCATCATTGGGAAATAAAATCCATAATAACCTTTCAGCATATTGTAATTCAAGTGTTCTGAGAGAAAACTAGACTTCTGCTCCTCCTCATGGCTCTGTTCTCAGGCTTTAATCACAGGTCATTTCAGAGAGAGAAAGAGCGTTCCTATTGGCTGTTCATTCAATGGAGGCAGCTGTCAATCACTCTTGAACTCCGATCAAACGGTCAAACTAGGCCACGCTGATCAAATAGAATCAATATTCTGTTACTGTAATGCCTATCTCTCTCCTCACATGTTCTCAGAATCATCTTGTAGTGTACTGTTTAGCTGTAAAATTAGAAAGTTTGCCCCGGCTGGTGGGCGCTGCTTGGTGTTTCCTCAACAGATCTCAACATGGCTGCCGGGTCACAAACTCTCATTTTACAGCTAAACAGTACAACATCTAAACCCGTCAGTCCAACATGGACCAATTCAAACTGGGGAAATGGAGCTGAGGTCACTGGTGGAGAGGCAGACTACACTGAGGAGCACCCAGAGGTGCTACCGCTTACTCACCTCAGGTGCAACACGGCAATCCTTCCAGCAAAAATGGTGCAAGAGTGTTTTTTTCCTAATTCCATCTGAATTCTCCTTCAATTCTTTCCTTCATGACGTCATCCATCGAGATCAAGGGAAAGTTGTCAGGAAAAGACCGAGGTTAAGATACGTTTTTTTACGTTTTTGATATGCAGCCTTAGTCGGTTTCCTTTGAGTTCTGTAATGCCTCAAATGTGGGATACCATGAATCACAACCTCAGCATGACCCTCTGCACTCCACCATCACCACCACCACCACCAGCAACACCAGCAGCAGCAGCAGCAGTAGCCAGAAACCTCATCAGGCCCTCCTGCAGGAACGGGATAACTGCTGACTCAGAGGCTCTGAGTGTCTCTGTGCTCCAGATGGATCAAACAGTGGCAGCTGTAAGACTGAAGGACTCCATGGTCCCATCTCACAAAGCAGGATTACTGAGCTATCCAAGTACTGCTGAGTAGAAACCACCACAAATCTGAAACCTGCTGAAAAGGAGAGCTGCTCAGACGTTGACTCGCTGCAGACTGCTGTTATTAATAGTCACAGCTAATAATGCTTTTGTTTGAATGTTTTCATTCACTATTGTTATTTACACCAAACAGTTAAAAAGTCAGTCAGACATCAGTTAATGCTAAACTCAGCTTAGCTCCAAACATTTCCCTGATGCGGCATCATAACACCACCACATGATGGACTCTGTGGTCTGACATGGTGTTAGATCTCTGGAGCAGAGTGAGGAGCCAACAACATGTATGCCAAGGAGAATGAAGTCAGTGGAGACACTTTGGCTCAGATTCATTCAAGTTTTGTAGAAGTGTCAGCCCAATCCAAACATCAGGAAATCACACTTCTTAAGGAAAGCTAGAGGCTTTAATATGGACACAACTACGCTCATATTGTTTTGTCTGTACAAAACAAGAACAAACTGGACAGGGTTGTTAAACTGGCTGGCAAGATAACAGAGGAACCAATGTGCAGTATTACTTACATGACAGACCAGATCATAGCAGATCTACTACACCCTCTGAGGTCTGGATATGTTCTTTTATCTCCAGGGTGCAGGTATAGTATATATACCCAGGAAGAGGACTAAAGGAGGCATCACATCCTTTGTCCCACGCAGCTCACATGGGAAACTCAAAGACACTTTACACAGCTAAAATGATCATAAACAAGGACATCATCATAATATCTAAGACACACAACATTAATCACACATTAAAAGCACTTCTAAAAAGGTGAGTTTTGATTAGTGATTTGAAAGTGGACAGGTTGGTGCAGTCGCTGATGTGTTTGGGGAGTGAGCTCCAGAGGGAGGGGGAAGCTATGGAGAATGCTCTGTCGTCCCAGGTCCGGTGCTTGGTTCTGAGAGGTATGGAGAGGAGGTTGGCATCAGAGGAGCGGAGGGAGCAGGAAGGAGTGTGATGGTGGAGCAGGTCTCTGAGGTAAGGTTGGGGGGGGGGCCTGGTTATGGAGTAGTAGGAGTTTGAACTTTATGCGTTGTGGGACAGGGAGCCACTTGAGGTTCTGGAGGACAGCGGTGATGTGATCACAGGGCCGGGAATGGGTGAGCAAATGGGCAGCAGAGATCTGGATGTACTGGAGTTTATTTAGGACTTTGGATGGTGAGTCGATTCTGGATGTGATGGAGGAGTGGATCAGAGTTTCGGCAGCAGAGAAGGAAAGTGATGGGCGGAGACGAGCAATGTTTTTGAGGTGGAAAAAGGCCGTCCTGGTGATGTGGTTGATGTGGTGTTCGAAGGAGAAGGTGGCTGTCGAAAATGACTCCTAGGTTGTGGATGTGAGTCGAGGGGGACAGAGTGGATGTGTCGATGGTGAGGCAGAAGTCGTGAGCGGTTCTGGTGAGGGATTTGGGACCAATGATTTATCACAGTTGAGTTTGAGGAAGTTGATTTGCATCCATGATTTAATTTCAGTGAGGCAGTTGTTCCAGAGTGGAGTGTGTAGTGTTGGTGATGGATTTTGTGGAAATGTAGAGCTGGACGTCGTCGGCGTAGCAGTGGAAGTGGAGGAATATAACGTTTATGTTACATTTTACTTTAAAAGGCTGACTCTGTATTTGTGAAGGGCCCTCTGACTGATGCCATTGTAAGGCCATAACCACATCCTGTCACTGTGGTATATTACAGCTAATCTCGGCCTCTCATGTTGAAAAACCTCTATGGGTGCCAGAGAGAATCACAAACTCTCAAACTCTTAAATATTGCACAACTTGCGTGGAAAACACTAATCAGATAAAGTCAAACACTTTGGATGTTTTCACCTGTTTTCACACAACACCTATGTACACATCTAAAAGTACCTAGTAAATGTCACAGTTTCCGCTCGTACCTCTGTTACAGAAAAGCAGCGGTGCAGCCACATCAACCGATACTTAACCTCCATGAACAGCACCTGTGTGTGTATGTGGATAATCAGACCTAAAGCGAGGCATTAAACACACATGTGGCTTCAAAGTAAAAATATCATATCCTCTGGTTTTGTAAACACATGACGTGTGCACCTATTGGCTGTAAAACTGTGGCAGATTATTATCTCTTACGGTGTTTTTGTACCTCAGGTTCTGCCGTACCTTATCATTTGGTGTTTCCTGTTGCAAGCTATGACAAGTATAGAAACTGCTGCAGTTGCACCATCAGGAGTTCTTGTACAAAACTTAGTCTGCATTGACACAGAATGGGTGAATAAAGTGGAACATGTGCTGGGTGAAAAGTCGAGACACCGGGACCCTGCGGTGTAGATGCTCTGAACTTCTTGCTGTAGATGTAGTTGTTTTTCTTGTAAAAGGGGGTCTCAGTTTCCGTTTTGCGTGCTACCACTCACCTCAAAGCGTAGTTTCCACTTCTCGCTGGACTTTCACACACAACAACTACTGCATAATCCAGTACCACTGCAGCCTGACACTTCCCCCCCACACACACAGCAGGCGTAAACACACATTTCACACTTAAGCGCTTCGGCTGCTGCTCGGCAAAGGAGTCAAAATAAGAGTCGCAGCTTGTGACCACACAAACGCACCGCACAAGTAAACATTTTTTTAATGCCTTACATGCTGTCACACGATGAGATTTCTTTTCCTGTGTGACATTTTAAAGATGACTCATACTGCCTCTCCGACCTGCGACTTGTCTTGACTTATAACAGTTTGAGTTGTTTGAAAATGCAGCGTTAGCATCAGTGAAAACGTGCACTCAGCTCGACAATGAATTATTGTACTGTTTTTCAAAAGGTTGTTTCTTCGTCTGTGGTCCAACATTTATTTTGACTTATAATATTTAATATCAAAAACAATTCGCTGAATTCTCCTGTGTTATAATAAAAGAATTGTGTGAGTTGCCTTTAAAAAAAACACAGAGGCAAATGGACTGATATGATGTGTGTGAAAACTGAAACCACAGACTGTAAAATACTCATGGAAACAGTAGATGTTCGTTGTTGTGACGTTATCTCTTTTACAGTAAGTCGGTGTAAGTGCCAGTTTACAGTAAAATCCAGGGATGTCAGTGACTCATGTCATCACCTGTTCACTGTTTCAGCGCTGCTCTGCTGCTCATCAATCACCAAGTCTGAAGTTGCAGCTCAGAGATAGATAAGTCTGAGAGGTTGACTGGGAGTTAAAGCTGAAGTAGGCGAGATTGGAGCAAATATGATTAAAAAAAGTTGTTTTCATAAAACAGTCGCTATATCCTGACAGTAGCGCATGAAACAGGTAAAAAAGGTCAAACTAGGCAGCGCTGATCAAATATGAATCAATATTCTGTTACGTTAATGCCTATTTCTCTCCTCAAATGTTTTCAGAATCATCTTGTAGTGCACTGTTTAACTGTAGAATTAGAACGTTTGTGACCTGGCAGTCATGTTGAGATCAAGTTGATCTCTCTCAGAACACTTAATTACGACATGTTGAAAGGTTATTATGGAATTTTGGCCCAATGATGCCAAAGATATACTGCCTACTGCCACTTTAACACCTTGACCGTGACTATATTTAGATCACACAGACTTTCAGACATTTCTCCCTAACGTTTTTCCTTTAGTTAACATTTTAACATTGTTAACATTTAGTTAACACCCCTCCAATGAATCGCCACCTTAACGTGGTGGAGGAGGTTTGTGTGCTCCAGTGACCCGGGAGCTGTGTTATCGGGGGGATTTAGCTCCTGATAGTGGCCAAGGCAAAGTGGCCCCAGGGGAAGAAGAAGAGCGATTCACAGACCTTTATAAGAGATAAGATATTCCTTTATTTGCAAATTTGCAGTGCACAGCAGCAAAGGGGATAGTGCAGAAACAAGAGCAGCGGTAAAAACAAAAATCAGATACATCACAGTGCAAAAAGTAAAACAAAAGTAAACAGACATATAAAATATGAACAATTTAAATAGAAGGAAATATAAAAATAGGAACAATATAAACAAGGGGAATATTAAAAAAAGGAACAATATATACAGTATTGACAATCAATTACTTGTGAAACCTCGCCCGGAAAAAGGGAAACCAGGGTCCCCTCCTAAAGCCAGACCTGGGAGGGGAGCTCGCCAGCGAGCGTCTGGTGGCAGCCTGAAGAAACAACATGGAGCCGCCAGCCTTTTTCATTTATTTGGACTTGAATTAAAGATAATTACCAATTACGATATTTCACCATCTCCTGAAGGAAATCAAAAAGTATATGATTTCAGACATGGCTACTAATCCCATGTTGATTGTTTTATCCCTCCTGTTGTCTTCCCGTCGACCATGCAACTTTTGTCTTTGGTCTGGTTTGACTGTTTTTAAAGCATACATTATAAATTATCACCATGTATATATCATTATGTATTAAACCATTTTGACCAACTTCATTCCAACTCATTACCACAAGTTTTACACTTTTTTGTGAATTCATGGTCAATAAACCTGATTTATATGAAATCAAACCTCATTTTTTTAGGAAAAAAATGCAGAAATTATGAATTATTTGGACTATGCTCAAAATTGGAGGAATAATGTTGATGGCTTATCACAGACCGGTAATGCAACGAAAGTAGTGGTCATTATTTTTTTGCAAAGACCATATAAGGGAACCATCCATGTCATTTTGGGGCAATTAGGTGAAAGACCATATTTATGATATGATGAAGTTTGAAAATGGGTCAAATTTGACCCGAAAGACAATAGAAGGGTTATTTGTTTACAATACATAGCATACATCTGATATGGCATTCAAGTTAACCTTTTTTTTTTTACAATAAATCATCACTTTATAGAAAACTAAAAGACATTTCTGAAAATAAAGAAGACATATTTACATTAATAAACATACGTGTCATTGTTCAATCCAGCCACCGACAGACAAAACAAACTGCGACATTTTGTGCTTCTCTCTACTTTCAAACTGAGGCGTGTGCAGTATTTTCATACATTGTACCAAACCGTTCATTGTCAGTGCAGGTGTTGTCCCATGTTGTACCTTTTTACCAGTTCATGGTCCTTATTGTCTGAGCTGTCAGACACACAGACACACAAACACACAGACACAAGGCCTGAAGAGATGTTGGAGAACGTGCTGAGTTGCAGCTTTGCTTCATATGCATCACGTCGTGCTTCAGTGGTGCAGAGAAAGCAGACGGTGGAGTTTCAGGTCGCTCGCTTGCAGACATCTTCAGCGTCTGATTGTTCCACGCATGTCCTCATAAACCTCATTGTTGGGGACGCGTCTCGGTTTCTTTGTGGTGTACGTCTTGGTCTGGTAACGAGAGATAGTGTTGTCAACATGTTAGATGTAGGGCTATTACACAATAAGGAGGAGGATTATTACTCACTGGAACTTCTCTGTACTGATTTGATCTTTGCAACATGACAACTTGTGTAGAAAGCGACATTTTAAAATGACACAGTCAAAACATTGTGGTCATAATGATAATGTCAAATCAACCAGTATAGTATACAGTATGATTATTTATATATATATATTATGTATTTTTTTCATTTATATCATCATATGTTATCATTTAAATTAAGTGTGTTTGTATATTAGGGCTGTCAATTGATTAAAATATTTAATCGCAATGAATCGCATGATTGTCCATAGTTAATAGCACATTTTTATCTGTTCAAAATGAACCTTAAAGGGAGATTTGACAAGTATTTAACACTCTTATCAACATGGGAGTGGACAAATATGCTGCTTTATGCAAATAAATGTATATATTTATTACTGGAAATCAGTTAACAACACAAAACAATGACAGATATTGTCCAGAAACCCTCACAGGTACTGCATTTAGCATGAAACAATATGCTCAAATATAACATCGCAAACTGCTGCCCACATATCTTGAGGTCAGAGGTCAAGGGACCCTTTGAATATCGCTATGACAGTTTTTCCTCGCCAAAATTAAGCGGAAGTTTGTTTGTTGAGTATGACATGGTTGGTACCAATGGTTTCATTAGTTTAGTCACTCTAGCTTTAGAACTCAACCCGCTACAACCTCTGAAAGACGGTCGCGTTAACGCACTTTGACAGCCCTAATATACAGTATGTCCATTTATGAATTGTTGAACTTTATTGGATTACACAGAGAGTTATTCTGTTAGCCTACCCTTTTGAAATAAATGTGGTGGTCGAAATAATAGAAACAATTAACAGACCACACACACCACACTGCAACCATCCAGTTGAATCAACACCTCACAGGGTAAATGAAACGTGTGAAAGTGACTCTGACACTAAACCTCAGCTTTCAAACTGACAATAATAAATTCCCCCTCATAATAAGTTTACTATGTGTTTGTCAGACGAGTACTGTTGAGAAAAATAGGAACATGGAAACAGCCCCTGAGTTTCCATCAGAGTTTGTGAGTCATATCCAATCAAATGAAGAATCACACACCTACTCACACACACAGTGAAACACATGGGTACCTTGCGGATGATCCATACGAGGAAGACTATGACGATGCCAAACAGCACAGCAGAACAGATCACAAGAGACACCAGGATCAGTTGGCTGTTTGGTGGGTCACACTGCTGCGCTTTATCTGTTAATTAATAGACACTGTGGTTACTCATTTTTCCTCACCATTGATGGGATACTTCGTCCACTTTGGGTGAAATTCTTTCAATGTCCTGATACAAGGAAACGCTACAAAATACTCCACTCAAGATTCTATTAAAACAAAAGTGTACAGTTTATGTGTTTATGCCTCTCTCTCTCTCTCTCTCTCCCTCTCTCTCTCTCTCTCTCTCTCTCTCTCTCTCTCTCTCTCTCTCTCACCCCAGCCGATCGAGGTTAGCAAGCAAGTGTAAGCATGTTGGAATTCTTGATTAAGGTGGTGTCCCACTTTATCCCCCTGAGACCCACAATAGACCTGTTTTTGTCTCTCTTTTTTAGGGGGGTCCAGGGGGTGTTTAGGGGGAGACAGCAGGTCAACAGTAGATGTACATACATACAAGTAGTGTGCATCATCTGAAAGCTGGGAACCTGAAGATAAATTTGACAGTGTATAAGGGTTTAGAACATGATGATAGAAGTATATGATGGTCATCTTCATGCTCCATTATGTCTCATGAGTTGTTGCAACATTTTTTTGGGGTTGATACCATTTATTACACAGATTTGGTGCTAAATTTAACCATTTTTTTTCACTCGAGAATTGATCAAAATTATCAATTATCCCTCCAAAATACCACATTAAGACACCAAGACCTTGAGGAACACCATAGAAAAAGCCATGCTGTGATTTGGAATAAAAAACGTTTTGACATTTGGAGATTTCTGCAAGTGTTGCATTTTTTCGGCAATTGGATGGCGAGCACTTCTGATGTGTAAACTGCTCAGAAACCCCCTTATTGTCAATCTAGCTAGGAAAGCCTTCCATCCTCTGAATGCTCTAGGTCTGTAGTTTGTGGCTGTAAAGTTTCATGAGGCTGTGATTATCCTAGAGGTCACCACAGGTCATTTTATACAGTGAGGTCAAGTTTAAAAAAAAAAATGGTCTCCCTACAATGAAATGTCTCCTATGGGGACTAACATCATCACACATGAATACAGTTGGGCTCATTGGATCCACAAGAGTCTCAGCTTTACAGTGATACCCAGTTTATGTAATTTAAGACTGTTTAGTGACCCCAGTATGCAGAAATATTCAGATACATCATTTTAGAATAGGAGACAATAACACATTTAGACTGCATGCATAAAACTGCATGTGATGATCATAAAGTGGGCATGTCTGTAAAGGGGAGACTCGTGGGTACCCATAGAACCCATTTACATTCACATATCTTGAGGTCAGAGGTCAAGGGACCCCTTTGAAAATGGCCATGCCAGTTTTTCCTACTAAAATGTAGCCCAACTTTGGAGCATTATTTAGCCTCCTTCCCAACAAACGAGCATGACATGGGTTCCTTCGGTTTTCTAGCTTCATATCATATCTGTAGCTTCACTCTAGCCCTAAAACTGAATTGTTGTCTGGTGGAATGATGGTGACGTTGAATTGTGAAGTACATAAATTGATGAGGCTCACCTCTCACCACCAGGAGCACGGACCCGTTGCCTTTCATTCTTACGGATACAGCGGCCATCGGGTCAAACTTCTTGTACAGGCACCAGTACGGTCCTGTGTCGTCAGAGGTCAAGTTCTTGATGAGGATGTCCATGTCAGGGAATACTCCATGTAACTGAAGTCTGTCGCCAAATTCGTCGGCAACGTTGTTTTTTTTTGAGGTGCCATCTCTGTAGAAAACTTCGAGCTCCTCACTGAGACCCTTCTTCAGAGACAGGTACTCTTGGCCTGGTCCAGGAGGTCTGCACTGGATAGTGATGGATCCTCCAACATCTCTCCATACCACTCCACTGCTCACTGTAAAGAGACACACAAACACCTGCTCAATTATTCTGTTTCATCTCACTTTACATCTGATAAAGCTTTATGAATTCATCCCACCTTACAACACACGTGTTTAAATTCCTACAGTACGTGTACTGATCAGTCTTACCTGGGCCGCTCAGGGCGGTGCAGGAGAGACAAAGGATGGGGACGAGCTTTAACCAGACAGCAGACATGCTGAGAGCGACTGTCACACAAACGCTCACTTGAACTCTAACTCTGCAGTAGGAAATGTGTTTTCACCCACACCAACAAATGCAACTACTAAACAGCACCACGTGACCTACATCAAGGTGTTTGATGTGGTTCGAGAAGAAGGTGACGCCGTATTTAGATTGTTTAGACACGTTGTAAAAGCAGACTCTTAAAGGTCCCGTATTGTAAAAAGTGAGATTTTCACGTCTTTTTTTTATTACAAAGCAGGTCTAGGTGCTATATAAATACTGTGAACGTATCGAAAAGCTCAATCCACGAAAAAACACAAACAGCCGTATTCAGAAACTATGCATTTAAAACAAGCCGTCAGGATTTCTGTACATTTGTGATGTCACAAATGTACAATATATAGATCATTACACAGTTTTAAACATAAACATTTTAAATGTGTCCCAGTTTATTTCCAGTTGTAGTGTGTGTGTGAATGACATCAGCTGACAGGAAGTAAACATGGACCCAAACTGTTGCCTAGCAACACAATTCCGTTGAAAGGTGCTAAAACAGAGCGTTTCAGACAGAGAGTTAATACAGGTATATTCAGGCAGACAGTATGAGGAAAATAAAGTTTTTTTTTAACAATACAGCATGTAAACATGTTCTAGTAGAAACATTAAATTTGAGTATGAACCTGAAAATTAGCATGATATGGGACCTTTAAACAACAACTTTTCTCTGAGGTAGGTCTGGGCGATAAGGCCAAAATCTTCTATCCCGATATTTCATATCATATATTAACTATATAATATTCTATATGAAATAACCACATGGTAAAGCCTATTTTTTTTAAATACTCCTCTGCGGGGTATTTTATCATTTAATTCAGAACTTTAGTGCAAAATGAACATAACAGTTTCAAGTGAAATGATATCTTCAAATGATATACCCTTGTAATATTTCACAACAGATTTTCTGAGAAATTTGAGTTAGTATGTGCTTGTTATGATCAATTTAGACGACTTAATTGTATATCTTGATATATGATTTCATCACGAAGA
>CAKALG010020403.1:0-19423 GCA_916700815.1 Helicolenus hilgendorfi | reverse complement strand
TTGACCAACTGGCAGGATGCGGGTGGGCAGAATCTTTAACACTCAACAGCTACTGTCAAGCGAGGCTGCTCGCTCCAGTACATGTGCTCAATTGTCAGACACAGAGGAGAAGAGTTATTCTAGTGGCTACCAGCTAGCTCTCATTGATGCTCAGACACAGCGCGGTTTCTGCTTCTCCTGCTGCAGCCATGAGTCAGAATGAGAGTTTTGATGCTTGTTCACACAGTCACACCTGCATGGATCTACTTCAGAGTCTGTCTTGTGCAGCAGTGAGTCACAAAAAGCAACTCTAGTCTGACAAAATCAAACCTATTGCGATGTCTTTGTTACATCTGTACTACTGAATGCCTATAGCCCCTGTTTGCACCTCTCATGTTTTATCATTATGTTTGAGTCACAGCACTATACATCTGTTATTCCAAAAAACATAAAACCCAGAAGGTCACACTCTCTGTTTTGAAGGTATTTCCATATTTTTCTGTTAGCTGTGCAATACAAACACAGTCAAAATAGATATGCACACCTTATTATGTATAAAAAATTCAGCCACTTCCAACTACCTACTTTGTTTGGATTAGGAAATAAAGTTGCAACCAGGCAGCAACCTCCGGGTCTGAAAAGTGAAGCCAATGCTTTAGTGCCTTAAACTTGCATTCTCTCTAACAGCCAGCAGGGGGCGACTCCTCTGGTTGCAAAAAGAAGTGTGATTGTATAGAAGTCTATGAGAAAACAACGTTACTTCTCACTTGATTTATTACCTCAGTAAACATTTTAAACATGAGTTTATGGTCTCAATCGCTAGTTTCAAGTCTTCTTCAATACAGCATGATGTTCATTTAGTAAATTATGGTTGCATTTAGAGTCAAATAGACCATAAAGCAGGGGATGCTTTAGGGCGTGGCTACCTTGTGATTGACAGGTCGCTACCACGGCGTTGTCCGGTCTCGGAGTTGTCCGTGTTTTCTTCTTAGAACTTTAACCCTTTCACAGTGTGATTTCAGTTCATGAAAGCTAGTTGAAACATCTTTGGTCGCCTAAAATGTCTTAATCAGCGTTCGGTTGTACTTAGCTCCACCCTCTTGTGTCACTTCTGGTTGCAAAAAACCAAGATGGCGACGACCAAAATGACGAACTCAAGGCTTCAAAAAGGAGGACCACAAACCAATGTGTGACTTCAAGGTGACTACGTCCACTTCTTATATACAGTCTGTGATTCAACTTGAGAAATGAATCTTCTGAAGAGTTTTTGAGGATTCTGGGAAGTACAAGTAAGCACTAAGTGTGTTTATACGACTGTGTTTATTGATGTTCAGTCGCAAATATAAAGCAAAGCCTATACAGCGAGCTAGTTCAGACTCTACTCACTGCAGCAAACTTCGTACTGTTCCAAGTCTTAACTACTGTGCTCACCTGCTGCTACTGCTCTTGCAGAGTATGTAGCATTTCATCCTAGCGTCCTCCTGTGGGTTCTGACCTTTGGATGAGGTTTGGGGTGGTTGTTTGTGGTAAAGTTCAAGGTCTGTTATGTTGGTTGGGATTAGAATCAATTTGTTTTTGTTGTGTTGTCGGACTAAATCTGGTTTAATTTAGCCTCATGTCAAGACACTGCCTGGCCTACATGGTTTGCATTTGACTTACAGATGTTCCTTTTTGTACTTATATCAACCAAAATGCTGTGGGACAATTCACATTCAATTGCCATAATGGCTCACTCGTGTCAATGGAATAAGTACATTTCTAGAGTAATATAAACAATTCAATCAGCCTTTATAGTCTCAGATAAACTGAAAGGGCAGACCGGCTTACAACACACCCTTTCTAGATAAATAAAGGATAAACGTGCTGTGAGTCCACTTCCGCTCTTTATGCACAGTAACCTTCAGCGTGCTACCGCCGTACTACGTCCTTAAATCTCGCATATGAACTCCGCATCTTAAACACCTGGAAGCCAAGACTCGGGTAGTGTATGTGCTTCTACATTGATATTTAAATGCCAAACGGTTGCAGCATATGTGAAGAGATGTATCTGTGAGGAGGCTGACATTTGTGAGGAGGAGAGAGGGCGTAATGAGAGGAAGAGGAGGAGGAGGAAGAGGAAGAGGAGGAGGAAGGGGAGAGCTGCAGCGGAGGAGGTGATATTGGTGTGTAAGCAAGTTTTATATGAGTGTGTGTGTGTGTGTGTGTGTGTGTGTGTGAGTGTGTGAGCATCTACTGTATGAGTCTTAGCATGTGAATGCGCAGCTATTTGTGTGTAAGTGACTAAGAGGGCTCGTCATGTGACAGCAGTAGAAATAGAGGTCATCAGTAATGGAAGTCACGCATGTCATGTCTGAGCTACTGAAGAACACGCTCGCTATTGGATATGAAGCGGCTCCTTTAACGCAAATACTGCCCCCTAAAAATCCACAGATTATGATGCATTTTGTGTGATTTAATATGTATTGTATACTTCATCTTGCACTAGTCGTCCTAAAGATCCACTGTAAAAACACAGTTGCATCTTTGAGCCCAAGTTATACCGATGCATTTGTCTTATTTCTGCAGATAAAGTGCCGATAAAGTAGTTATTAAAACATCACAATTAGACATTTTGGAGTTTAATAAAGATGACATCTCTAATTTCTAATATTTTTTTTTTTAAATAAAAAAATTACCATACTGAAAGATATTAAAACTATTAAATATTTATACAAAACACGCAGTATGAATAGCCTCAAAACCAAAAATGTTGTTATCGAAATAACCGTATTGATCATCTAACCGCAAGATGTACTCAACTGACAGAAGAGAGATGAGAGCAGGAAGTGGATGTTGAGAGATGCAGCACAGGATGTGGAGCAGCGATGTTTTGAAGTTGTATATCTAAAATAAAACAGAATAATAAAAAATCTGGGGCTTATTTTGGGATATGAGCAGCTCCAGCCTAAAGATATTTAGGCATTTGGGTGTATATTCTGTTGCCCGTGGGACAGTTTTAATGAATAAACATACTCAGACATATACAGTATATTTGGTCACTATCTGCCTCTTTCTCTCCCAAAATCCCAGAACATCCAGTAAGAGATGAGAGGAAGAGGTGGAGGAGGAAGAGGAGGATGGGGGGGGGGTTGTTGCGTGACAAACAGCAGCTCAAAAACCACATGTCCGTGTCTTTGCCCTTAGAGGTGAATTGGGTTTGTGCTTTTCTTCCGCCGGCTGATTCTGTCCTCTTCCTCCTTTTCCATCTCTCCACTCTCGTCCCCTGTGGACGGACCGCTCCCGTCCACCATCACATACGAGCACTTACAAGACACAAATTTACCAAGGAAGAAGAGGAGGAGGAGGAGGAAGAGGGGGACTGTTTTAGGAAAACAGAGTGCAAAGTTTACTGGAATAGAAGAAGCTGGTTGTCAAAAAACAAACATAAGACAAGAGCAGACTCTCTCTCTCTCTCTCTCTCTCTCTCTCTCTCTCTCTGTCTCTCTCTCTCTCTCTCTATCTCTCTCTCTCTCCTTCACTGAGCTAAGAAGCCTCATCTTGAGTTATTTTGAGAATCCATAGCAACCTTCTCAGCTGATCCCTCCCCGTGCTGGGAGACTTGCCTTCGGCCGCACTTTTGCCACGGCGAAACGGATCTTCATGAGATTCATTCACGTGCCTGGCTTCAAAAAGAAAAGAGGGAAAAAGATGACGAGGAGGCAGAGACAGAGGCGCAGACGGATGAGAGAAATAAAGATATCGCTCAATCGGAGGCTGGAGGAGCAGAGAGCTCTCTGAAGCGTTTGTTTGACGCTCATGAACGCCGGCAGCTCTACATGTGCATTATGCGTATACGTGTCATTCATGTCTGTGTGTCGGTTTGGGCCTCTAGTCTCCTAATAGCAGGGGCTGTCTTTAGCCCAGCCTGTAGACGAGTGTTGTTAAAAACCTGTCGACATGAGCGACAACAGTTTGTTTTTAAGCGCATAACCTGAGAAACACATTGTCATTCAAACAAAGATCAGTGGAGCGTCCCCAATTTAGCCGTCTCAGTACAAGCAGTGCACTGGTTTTGTTTGTGCCACACTACACCTGATCTTCTTCCATTGTGTGGATTTAATTTGTGCCAGTGTAAAGCAACGTTTTCAAATGCCCACCTGATTTAATGTGTTCTCTCTTTTCTCTCTTTCCCTCTCTCTGTGCTCGCTGCCTCTTCGCATCGAATCGCGGCGTCTTCGCTTGTTGCAACACAGGTAAATAACTTTCAACTTTCAGAGTCAGATCTCTTATGCGGAGTTGTTTTGTTCTGTGTTTTGAGCAGGTGTCAAGACATCATGCTATATATCTGAAAGAAGGCACCTGTTTTTTGCTGATTTACTTTATATGTAGCTCTAAAGCACAATATCAACTGACGTGATTAAGGTCTCTTGAGGCCAGAATCTAGTTTTGAAACTAGACTAGACTAGATTCTTCTGTATTTCGGTCGGCGAACCGTTTTCACCTCAAGGTCCACATATGAGTTTTTACATCATATCACATGATCTTCATCAGCAGATGGAGTTTTCTCAGTTGTGTATTTTTTTTCTTGGCATTTTCTTGGTATCTGGAGTTCCTACCAACCCACAAACTGGGCTGCTTAGATCAGAAAACATGTGATGATTCAACTAGCCAATCAGATTTGGCTTTGCTATGCTTTCCTATGTCACATGCAGGCTCATTAGAGTATACAGCCCGCAGCTTGAGAACTACCTTTGCAAAGGTGCAACATATTTTTTCTCTCAAGCCGATCACATTTGCTTAAACTCAGAGTTCATTCTTGACCTTTGAAACAGTAGTTGACAAAACCAGTCGTCTGTTAAATAGCTGCGTACTTGAGCTTTTGATCATATCACATGATCTTCACCAGCAGATAAAGACAAGGGAGCAAGCTCCACCAGAATGAATGAACCTTTTTGCTTTTTCAACTGCTGCTTTCAAAGTCAAGAATGAAGTTTGAAGCCCAACTTATTTGTTTCAGTTTTATGCTTTTATGTTGCGTTGTGTTTAATCAAAGTACCACATCGCAGATCTGGGGTCAGGTTTTACTCTGTGGCTCCTTAACATGTAAATTGCAGCTTTGTGGCTTTCAGTCCTGTTTTAGTCCTGCTGAAGAGGAAGTGATTGTGGCAGAATGTAAAGCAGGAGTTTAAAGATCCACTTACACACATAACAAACTTTTGCACTCAATCTGCACTCACTGTACGGATAGATAAATACTCGTTCGAACCAGAGCTTCACCTATTCGAGGCTGCTCCGTCACTCTTTCCACCAGCCCACAGAAGCCCCATGGAGACACTTTTAATTTGGGAAATTGAGTGCAGCAGACTCGGCATCTCATTACTGTCTTAGCTTGAAGTGGGGGTGAGAACCGGGGCTTCGCTTCCTCATCCAATATCAAGTGCAGTTTTTAGCCTTTTTAAGACCACAGAGCTGCTACTGCGGCGTATACACTGTATACACTTACACTGTGTGTGAAGGATGCTCAGCGGTAAATAAAACCGGACGGTAACGGAGGCCAATATCCCACAAAGATGAAGAGAAACTGGCGAGTGCAGTGAAGGAAAGCTTGGCTGTTTCCCAGAGCGGTTTTTAAGTCTTCGAGATAAAGTCTTGTGTCAAGTCTTGGAGGACAAATGATGAGTCAAGATCTCAGGTCGGCATTAAAGTCGAGATGCGATCGTCTCAGGTCTCTGAAGTCATTGATCAGGATTATTAACGGCTGAAACCGAGTCCCTTCTTCAGTGTGTTTTACAGGAACTAGAGTCAAAGTGAATACAACCACCTATTTTGACTAAATTACAGAACACAGTGGGATTAACAGCCATGTTCGGTCTACACATCGTGTGTATGAACGTGTAAATCTAGATGGAAAACCTTTAATATCAGCAATGGGAATACAAGACCAGCACCCCACAGCTCCCTCCAGAACATTCTGCCCATGCTGTACAATAGCAGGAGCTGTGAAATGTCACCCAGCTAAAGGTTATTTCCTACTTCATTAGTGCCTGGGGAAAAACAGCCATGTGTGTTCTGACTGAGCAAGTTGCAGTGGTCAGTGGGCCAAGGACGGTGTTGGTCTGAGATAAGGTGAGAGGGATGCTAAGTGCTGAAGTGTTTAATTATAGCGGTAGGTAATGTGGTGAGATTGCAGAGTGGTCCATTTGTTGAGGAGGAAGTGGTGACGGGATGAACGTTCAGACACATGCATGTAATGGTGGAAGGAGTATTTACTTCCTTTACTTAAAGGAACAGTGTGTAGGATTTAGGGGGATCTATTGGTAGAAATGGAATGTAATATTAATAAGTATGTTTCCTTTAGTGTATGATCTATGAAGGCGTATTAGGGCCATAGTAGATACAAAAAAAATAACAATTACGGAGCTGGTGGTGGGGGGTAAAATTCTGAGAAAAAACACAATTCCGAGATTAAAATCATAAATTTATGAGAAAAAAACGTGGATGTTCTCTGAGATTAAAGTGGCAAATTTAAGAGAAAAAACTCAGAAATTTGCGAGATTATAAAGTCATACATTTACGAGAAAAAAACTAGTGGAGTACAAAACCGTGGTAATGAAAGATAGTGGGGTACTTTTTGTTTAGGAACCACATCGCTTCACTTTGCAAGGATGGATCAACCTCATCACACTTATTCCACAGTTAAACACAAATACATTTATGAGTTTATAATATTGCATATTTGTGAGTTTTTTCTTGTAAAATTTGCCACTTTAATCTCAGAAATTCTGTTTTTTTTTCTCGGAATATTACCCCCACCCTCGGCTCTGTAATTATAATGTTTTACCTAAAATGGCTCAAATACGCCGTCGTAATAATCACCTGAAAATAAGAATTGTTGTTTTTTCGTTAGTTTAGAATGAGTCGTTTATAAGTCATGTCTAGAAGGTAACCCCCAAGTTGCGAAAACTTGCAAAAACTCTCATGAGACTCGCTGCCTGGTGACCTATCTTAACCTTGACCATTCAAGGTCAATGCCTAACCTAAACCACCTTGTGAGTGTTTCGCAAATTGAGGGTTTACCTTCTTGACACGACCCCGTTTCATATCTACATACAGAGCGGGTCATCTTCACGAAGCTGTCCGCCATGTTTGTATAGTTAAGCCCAGAATGGACAAACCAAATACTGACACTAGATAGCACCATTCACGGTTTTCAAGGTGGCCACCGTAGTCCTTCTACACGCTCGGCACACAGGAGAAGTTTCAGTTGGTTGCAATCTGCAACCTCACCGTTAGATGCTGCCAGATCCTACACACTGCACCTTTAAATAAAAGTTCCGATACAACAACGTAAAAATGCTCCATTACGAGTAAAAGAGTCCTGCATTAAAAATCTTAAAAGGTTTTGAAAACATATTTTATTGGCATGTTTTCAAATGACATTCAGCCTTCGTCCCCACACATACAGTAACTACAGTACATACTGTATACAACCTCAACCAGTGCATTCACACCCCGCCTCAGTCAGAGAATGACCAGTCATTACTAGAGCTCATTTTTTTGGGACCTGCAGGTTGAACATTCATGACTGGACCTTCCAGCTGCAGCCGGCTCCAAGCGGCCCCGTTGTGAGGGATTATAGTAGCTGCTGTAATTTGCTGCTCTGATAGGGTTCTGCTTCCTCCAGAGCGGCTCATGTAGGTTATGTGTGTGTTTCCAGTGTGGGAGGATGCTTCATTCTAACGGCTGATGCGAAGCCCTGTGATGCCTGGCGTCTATCGATCGTAGAGGATTTACAGTAGATACGTGCTGACAAACCGCACCGTTTCCTGTCTGGATGAATAGTGCAAAGCTCACGTCTGACGTCTGGCACAAGAAATGATAGATAGAAACGATGGAAGTACAACATGTTAGGGATACACTGAGGTACATCCACCTGTTGTTAAAAGACAACAGAAATAAGGAAAAACAAGGTGTACTGTTACATCTCATTTAAGATTTATTCTCATATGTTTTTCTCCTCATTTAATTGTGTGAATAATTAGTTAAACTTAATAATAAGAATATGTTTCCAAAGACCAATCTGACTTCAGAATGAGAGTACACCACCTCAGAGTGTCATTAAGAAACTTCCTGTTTCCAGAGACCAATTTCACTTCAAAATGATAGCAGACATGTGTAATTTCAAAATTAAAGCCCTCTAAAATGGCATATTGGCTGCGAGCGGTGTTCCCTACTAAATTCAGATTAGTTTAGTGGAATCGTTACGCTGATATGATTATACGCCTAAAACGGTTAAATTAAACGGTTATGTTATTTTAGAGAAAATATTGAGATATTATTTATAAATCATATCGATGTACTCATCTGGACTGAAATGTGATTGAATCCTTGTTGATCCTCATATAAAAATGTGTTTTTTATTATTATTTTGTACACGTAATTCAACAGACATTAGTGTAAAATACGTCTTTAACAGTCATGCCCATTACCAAAACTAGAAACCTGTTTTTCCACATATATATAAGAATTATATTTTCATCTTAATGACAACACAAAAACTGTATGGACACGAGGTTTCAATCAGTTCTGGCAAGATCATATAGGAAATCAGTGTCTCTTGCATCTGTTGGTTACCTGCTGCAGTAAAGTGATTCTCTCTTGTTGTGAGATTCTGCCATCTTGTGGCCGATCCAGGTAGCACAGTCAATAGGGACGCTATTAAGGGCAAATTCCCCCTTTACTAACATCCAGTAATGTTTGTTATTTCTATAGCAATTGTGGATTTGATCTATTCAGGATGAACAGCTGAGAAATAGAAGATGAGTAATTAAATGTAGCAAAAATAATATTAAAAATAAATGTAGCCATTAATTTATTGATAAAATGTGACATAAATTGATATTTCTGTTTTAATTTGCTTCTTTATTTATTTATCTTTGTATTAATACCCTATAACATAAATAAAAAATGCATGCAAGAAAAAATTAGTAAATAAAGAAAATGAATGCAAAATATATAAAAGGGAGAATTAAGCAAAAAAGTAAATATATAAGGGAATTAATACAAAGATAAATAAATAAATAGAGAAGCAAATTGAGACAGAAATATCAATATGTCACATTTTACCAATTAATGGCTACATTTATTTTTAATATTATTTTTGCTACATTTAATTACATATTTATTTATTTATCTATCTAGTAATTTATTTATTTACTATTTTTTAATTAGGTTCCATCCTTCGTCCTCCATATATATTGTGATATAAAACATTTTCTGTAAATTAAATTGGGGAGCTGTTTATAGATAAAATAACCAAAGCAGAATGTCTGTTGCCAAAATACGGTGCTTTGTCACATTAATGCAAAGTGCTTTGTTACATTGCAACATGGGCTTCAGTGGCCCATTACAAAGATATTAAACAGATACAATATTTGCCGCAGTATGCACAGCATAGAAAAATCACTGATAGTTGAATAGATGATAGATGAATTTCTATGGTTTCTATGGTCACCAAATCTCATTTCAATACATTGTGTATTATCTCAAACATATTCTTTTTTAGTTCTAATGTAAATTCTGTGGGTTGAATTTTAATAAGTTACATAAATATCCCCAATTCAATCAACATTTCCACCTTAGACATGTTTTGATTACTAATTAAGGACAATAATCTCAGCTCTTTGACTTGAAGAAAACCTTTTCCAAAGACACAGGAAGTCCTCTCGCTGTTGCGTGTAACACTTGTCTTTGCCCAGCAGATGGTGCTATGTAACAAGAATTCTATTAAGTTATGTTAACCTCCAAAAATGCAACAAAAACTCATTATTTACCTCCTCATTTCTCCACATCCACTAGACCTCTGCTCATAAATATCCTCCAATATCTCCCAGCACGTCTCAGGCGGTCATTAAACTATAATCCACTGCAAATCGATGCTGAAGCTGTGATGATTTCTGAGACTATTTATCTCGATACCTCCACCGGGCGGAATATGAATTGGCTCTCCAGCGAAAAGGGGCGAATCAAAGCTGTAAATCACGAGTGATTTGTGTCAGCGGACTCCTTCAGACTTCATAAAATCCGGCTAAAAAAGCAGCAGCACACGTCAATAAACGATGGAAAGAGATGCTCCTTGCGTCCTCACTGGAGAACGCTGTATTTCCTGCCTGAAGAAGTTAGATCTCACGACTGTTTTGACCTTGGCAGCACAGATTTAAACACTCTGGTTTGATCCTATATATTAAAGGTGATGTCTCAGATTCTCGACAGGTTGCACGTGTGTTTTCTGAAGCTTCATTTGTTTGCGCCTCCATACGAGTGTGTTTGCGCTGTCAGGGGGCCAATTAAGGCGTGTGATCAAGTGCACCTCTGCTGGTTGCCGGCGACAGGCCAGAAGACGTAGTGCTCCGTGTCCACATCTCGGAGGATGGATGGTTTGTTCGGGGACAGTGTGTGTCCTCCCAGTAAAACAGTTGGGACAGCTTTCACTCCCATCCATCACCTCCGACGTGATGATCTGGCCTTTAGAGGATGCGGGAAGCCTGTCCGCCCTCTTAATGAGGTTTTAAGGGATTCTGCAAACTTTCTTAAGTTGATGCAAGAGTTTTGTTTTGCTTCTCTGCAGCGTAATCGCTCTATAAACTATAAAAAAGTACATTTCTCGCTCTTAATTGAACACGATTAGTCATAATATTTGGTGCCTGAACCTTTTGGCCATATGACTTTTTTTTTAATCCTCATACTTTCAGCCTTTTTCTTCATTATCATGAGAACTTTAACCTCATTTCCTTTGCCCCGTTATTGGTTTACTTAATGAGTTTCAGAGTCAAAACTGCTGCAGAAATGCTATTTGGTGTCCCAAAAGCAAGGTTTGTTGTTATCTGTGAGCAGCAGCAGCGGTATTCTTCATGAAACCGGGGCGGTAATGAGAAAGTTATGAGATTGTTCCTCCTCCTCAGCGCTGCAGGAGAAGACAGATGAGCCTGAACTTGCAAATAAAGTAAAAACAATCAGGGGAAGAGGGGTGGGAAGACACACACACACACACATACTGTATATACCAAATAAAAAGAGATGTGCTCGTATACGCCGGGAAGATTGATTGTGTCAATATCCACTTCATTGCTGTGGTGCAATATGTCTCCTCTTAGATTTCCTCTTTCACACTCAGCCTTCAGCTACAGGAAGAAAACTCCACTGGCGATTGAAACTTTCTTGAGGTGGAGTCTTATCAAATTGCAATACTAATGTGACTAGTTAGAATTTAGTGCAAACAAATGGTCTTAAAATCGAATTAAGGTGTCAATTAGATTGTTCACTCTGTAAAGGTGACATCAGTCACATTGCGTTCCACGCACAAACTTAACACTAGGACCGCCAAGCTCTTTAGGGGGACTATTTTCTCTAAATCCCACGCCCAAGAGTATCTCTATCATTTTGTTCTGATGGGCCTTTAATACTTAATACTTAATACTTTTATAGTGAGAAAAAAATTGTGAGTATTTTGTTTTAATTTCTTATATTTTACACAAATGATGCAATGAATACTGTGCCTACATACCTTAGTGCAATTAGAAGTGATTATAAGTGCATGTGAGTGAATATTGGTGTGCAAATTAGTTTCTATGTCCCATTCATTGTCTCAATGTGCATATAAATATAAGGCCATTATGCAAATGCTTCAATTCGGCTGTTGGGAGGAGTGTAACGTTAATCAGCTGGTGAATAAAGGGGCCTTTTGTCATGAAAATAAATCCACCAAAAAAACATTTATTTGGTTTTCTAAATGTTATTCTATCATTATGACAATACAGGCACAAGTATATCTTATCATCCACAGTGGGTTGCATCTCTAAATGTATTCTCACATGTTTACTGTCTGCCCGGAATGATAAAATGTTTTTCGATTTAAATCCAGTCGTTCCAGTAGTCTGTGCTGCCCCGCTCTGCTTTTCTTCTTTCCAGTGTTTTAGGATTTAGGGGCAGAAATGGAATATAATATTAATAAGTATGGATGTTTTCTTTAGTTTATACTGTAATCACCTGAAATTTAGAATCGTTTTGTGTTTCCGTTACCTTAGAATTACCCGTTTATATCTACATATGGAGTTCACCTACACACTTTGGCACACGTGAGAAGTTTCAATTAGTTACAATTTGCAACCTCACCGCTAGATGGCGCCAAAACCCACACACTGGACGTTTAAAGTCTACTGTGCTAGCTATTAAAATATTTGGAAATGTTGGATTTTTGGGAAACATTTGGATATTGAGCACAATATGGCACAGTAGACATCTGTGACATCACAAAAAATACCTTTTTAGAGATACAATCCACAGCTGGATAAGAGGTTATAAACAGAACATTTTGAATAATGTACAGAGAGCTGAGGTCAACATTTGCTTACATGAAAACATTTTCTTTTCCAGTGTGAAATATAATAAAATGACCACTTTGGTAGATTGATTAATTACCTGTGTAGTCAAACAGCTGCTTGTTGCTAGGGTGTTTCTTGACAACACAGTTTTTAGTTCTAACAAAGACCAGTTTATACTCACAGATTCGAGGCTCCTTTTTAAAGATCAAGAACATGATCAAAAACAATGATCAAGGCTGGACTTTGAGATCGACATAAAGCCATGTCATGTCTGACGTCCCCTTAGAGCCACTGTTGTACTCACAGTGTTTAGTGTTATAATACGGTGGACACACATGCGTGCAAAGACAGTCGCTCTACATAATTTTACTCTGGACTCCATTTAAGAGGCATCAGCCACCCACTCAGAGCTCTGCAGACTGACAGTGTGTGTGTGTGTGTGTGTGTGTGCATGTATAAGTGCTCATTAAACCTTCAAAATGACTCCTGTTAACCTGTCGGCCAGCCCACATCACTATAGATGCACCCGGCGTTGACACAGGAGAGACACTTTGGATATTGATAGCATTGTTGTTGAGTAGCTTTCTGTATATTATATCTGTTATTGTAATTTTAGTATAATGTGGAGGATGGGTCTGTTGTCATAGTTTCTTTTTTTAGTTATAGTCTGTTTAAAGGAAGTGTAATCCCAATCTGTCTGTCTGACAGCAGCAGGATCCTCCAGAGGTTGTGTACTGTATAAACTGCCATCTTGTCTCTGCTCTGAGCTTTTCCAATCTGTATCAGAGCACACAACAAAGTTAGTTTGTCTCTGTTCTGGAAGATTGTTTGTTTCCTCGGGAGAGCCTCCATCCCACGATCCCAAAACAAAGATGGCAGCTGGTAATGATAGTTGCTTACTCATCCAGTTTCCAGCTCTATTTGGGTCACGGTAAAAGAGGCACCTTGAGAGATCTGGTCTCAGTTGTACTTCACTGAACACTGGAAGCAATAGAATTAGTACATGAAGGAAATACTATACGTATATATATATATATATCTTTAATAAGACTCTAAGAGTACAGGTAGGCTTGTCACTATAATTATTATATTGACTTATTGTACAATATATACTGTAGACATGACCTCAATCATATTTGCTGACCTCGATATTGCCCGTGTGTTTACATAAGACTGTCATCAACATTTTATCCAACATGATGCCAGAATAAACAGCCAGGTTTTCCTGATCATTATACGACTTTGGCATTGCACAGACAGCCTGAGAGCCTATTTTATTTATTGACTTGGTTTTATTCATTATTTATTTAGGATATCTTAATATTCTCTTCAAGCTCTAATTACAATGTCTGGATATCTTTAAGAATTAAAAGTTTACGGTGTATTTGCATTATTATACTACTATATTATCATTATATCAGTGGCATAAAGTGGTGTTGAAATGACAACAATATCATTTCTCGCAATTATTTCTGAGGCGATATATCGTCCGACTAAAGTAGTTATCGTGACAGGCCTAAGTACAGGCATGCTGTACTTATATTGACCTGATAGTGGCGTTAGATGAAAGGTGAGAGAATTGCCAAAGTTATTAAGATACATTGCCTGTACAAAATTATGCACCAATTCATCAAGTAGATTTTTCACTGAGTAAGTGACCTACTGTTGGCGCTCGAGGTAAAGTCACAGGTTTAAAGTCATTAGAATGTATCCTGTAGGGGCCGTGAATATCTGTAGCAGATTTCATGGCAATCCATCCCGCAGTTGTTGAGATATTTCAGTATTGCATTCCAGAGCCATATATTGCTAGGCTTATTTCTGTGATGTAAATATATGGAAAAGTCTCAAAAGTAAAAGCCATGTATGATCAGAAGAGATGCCACCACTGGGGCCGGTGCACAAGTAAAATAATCAGTCTTTTCCTGCAGTATTTCTTGCTGTTGTGCGTTACAAGGCGTATTGCATGCAAAACTAAAATGAGAACATAATCCGAATGTAATTTGGTCCATAAACCACAGAGGAGTGCTTAGTGTTACAATTACATTTTGGGATGAACCCTCTTGTTTTAAATGTTTTGATTGCATTTCGTGCATGAAACTAACTGCATCTTAGTGTTAGTCACAGTATCATCAGGGGATACGGTGAACATGAAAAACACAGGAGTCAAGCTGCAGACAAGCTCCCTGTGACTCCCAGCAGGAGCCGTGCTATATAGTGTTCTATATTATACACTGAGCTAACAGCAGGTTTAGAGCTGTTACTCAGCACGAGTGGATGCAATGTTTGATGTTATCTTTTTTTTTTTATATTCTTGAATGGTTGATGCTGTTTGCAGACAAACATTTACCAAAAACATTTTGGAGAATACATTAATTCAAAGTTAAAGATTGTATTTAGGTCGCACAGATGAACACACGTCAGGCAGTTAGGTGTATTTTTATGATTTCTCCTCTAATGTGCGGCGCTTACTAATGTATTTGTGCATCCAGAAAAAGCTTCAGGACGTACTGATAAGAGCTGCAGAGCCAACTTGCAAGAATGAGATGTGGGCGGTTTCACATCGAAGCTCTTCATATTGTGACTCAGCCATTATGTATGACTTTGGGATCTGATTTTTCTTTTTTTCCTTATCTTTCACAAACATCAAAATAGCAGCTTCAAGTAGGAGTGTTGTGGTGCTTAAAAACACTTTCAGAAGTTTGTCTTCTCGAGCGTTAACAACATGTTTATTCGTATGTATTCTCCAGTATAAATGCATTGATATTAAATCTGTAGACCAGCCTTTCCACCAGAGGATAGCGTGTCAGTGTCACGTTTTGCCTCACGGAGGTGTGAATGTTACACACCTGTATTAAAGTGCAGTACCAGCAGGGGGCAACAAAGCCACAGACTTAAAATCAGGCAAGAAAACCACTTAGTTAGGTTAAGGGAAAACGCCATAGTCACTGACATAGGTTTAGGCAAGAAAACCACTTAGTTAGGGTAAGGGAAAAAGTCATGGTTGGGCTAAAAACATGTACGGAAACAATGTAACGTCAGTGCGGAAACGGGTTTTCACGTGACAACCGTCACTACAAAACACGTGACAAACATCATTAACGTAACTTAGAAAACAAAACACCGGTTTCGAAACACCGGCTTCCCGGTTGAAAGTACGGTGTTTGTTGGTGTACCATATTTTTCTTACTGCCCAATCAGAGCAAACTGGGCTTTTTCAGGAGGGGAACTTAAAGAGACATGCGCTAAAACGGAGCGTTTTAGACAGAAGGTGAATCTAGGTATATTCAAACGGACAGTATGATGAAAATAATGTATTTTTTTTAACATTAAAGCATGTAAACATGTTCTAGTAGAAACTCAAAATACAAGTATGAACCTGAAAATTAGCATATGTCCCCTTTAAAACATAACCACATAACTTCAATGTCTTTTATTTCCAGGACTTTCTAAAGAACATGTACAGTTAGTTATTGATCTATGAGCAGATTTAGATACAAGTTTTGACTTCCTCTGCTTCTTTTGTCAGGTTCTATTTCCATGTAGAAAATAACAGTCAGCGTATGCACATGAATAACTGCACTGAAAACAATGATTGACAGTTCATATACCCGAATCAGCATGTTTCTTTAGAACTGCTGAGCACAACAACGCACACGATCAGAACAGCCGAAAGCCACATGCTTTGTAATGCAGCGTTAGTTCAGTTCGGGGGATGATTGAAAACCTGCTTTGCCGCCGCTCTCCGCTCGCTCGGGGTTTGATTACTTTCCCGATGGACTCTCCAAGTGCGTCTTGGAATCGGCTCTGTCTGTGTTATTTTATGTATGAGTAAACACATAACTGTCACCGGCGGTGGTGTTGAGAGAGAGAGCTAAATATACAGTATGAAGTCTGAGCCATCTTTTGATATTAAACAAGGACTGTTTCTCTGTGGTAGCAAAACAGCATTTTGTTTCTGTGGAATTTGTTTTTTGGCTTTTAATATCCATCGTCTGGTTGCGGATCGTCACAACAAATGTGCAGTTTTTGTGCCAGGAAATCATTACCACATTTTTTATTTTTTTTTTGCAATACTTAATGTGAAGTTCGTGGGAAATAATAATGATCTCATGTTTAAAGGGACAGTGCGTAGCATTTAGGGGGATCTATTGGCAGAAATTGAATATAATATTAATAAGTATTTAGTGTATAATCACCTGAAAATAAGAATCTTTGTGTTTTCATTACCGTAGAATGAACCCTTCATATATACATACAGAGTTGGTCATCTTCACGGAGCCGCCATGTTTCTACAGTAGCCCAGAATGGACAAACCAAACACTGGCTCCAGACAGGGATATTCACATTTATACATTTTTGCTTTTAGTTCTCCTACACGCTTGGCACACTAGAGAACTTTCAGTTGGTTGCAATCTACAACATCACCGCTATATGGCGCACATTCTACACACTGCACCTTTAATGTACCTTAAGCATTACAGTTGATCCCACTTCCTGAATCTTCCATATACACAAAACATCCAATATATCCATAGTTTTAAGGATTTTAAATGTTACTCCTGTTATTTGAACTCTCCATAAGATTCGGGCATCCTGTGGAGGAGGTTTAGAGACCTGAGGAGTGGAAGAAAATGGGACTGTCTATGGTCAATACAGGCTCCTCTTTGGTAACCTCTGTCAGGAATGATGGCTCAAGAGGTCAGTCAACCACAACGGTGAAACCTCAAGTCCTTGCTGCACTCGAGAGCTGAGAGGAGTCGGCAGCTCCATTTCTTGTCTTTATATTAGCTATAAGAGTGTTTTTAAATGACAACCTACTGACAAGCTCTCCTCTTTGAGACTTACTACCAGGGGAAAAAAATGTCAACGTCTGTTTCAGCTTTTCTGTATAGCTTTGGTGAAAACTGGAATTTCCCAGAGGGGGGCCTGCAATACAAAGAGTTACAGACTGCCTCAGTGACTAAAAAATGAATCAATCTCCTCCTTTTCTTTCTTGTGGCGCTGGATGTCTTTTTACACAACCTGCTTTGAAATCTGGCGGATCAAAATGTGGAAAATAATGGTCCCTTGGATTTCATCATCCGCCTATTGCTTGGAAGAAATCACACAGCAGCCGAAAAGGACTGCGCGAGTCAGAGCTTTTAAAATGACCACATAAGACAAAAGACAGCAGACTCAGAGGACTGGAACATGAAAGATGCAGTCAGAAGGAGTGTTGGAGAGTGAGTTAAAGTGGAAAGATGAAGGGATGCGGAGGAAGTAGTTGCCTTAAAGTTGCACCATTCAAAATCTTTATGTCAAAATACCTTAAAAAGCTTTGTCTATGTTTCTTTTAAGGCCTTAAACGATTGAAGGCATGCATTTCCTTCCTCCTTAAAACATTTGCAAAACTGATTTTCCTTTTAATTTGAGACCTGCGTTTTTTACATCATGTTTGCGAGCTTGTGGTTTCTTCTTCCGTGTATTTTGACGCCACCTGTCCTTCAGTTTAGTAGTGTGAAACCATCGGCAGTGTGCGTTGTGTGACCCACATGCACGCACATCCTCTTGCACATGCACGAGATACAAAGAAAATAGGCCCTTGCTCATATGAACATAGCTCCATAGCGCTACTAGTGGTCAAAAACTGCACAGAGTACCTTAAAATTCATGTCCACCCACACAAAGTAACTGAAAAAACAACAAAAACAGTTAACACGACAATAATGTCATTATGTAGCCACCTCTCATGTTCGGTGAAATACCAATAACATTTATAGGTTACCATGACAGCGAATTAACCGGTGCAACTCTGTCAAAACAACAAGTTCAGAGGAAGGGGTAAAAAAAGACAATGAAAATACTAGTCAAATCCAAGCAATCTGGAATGGATGGTTTGTCTGCGAGGTCAAATTACAGATTTTTTCAAAGGAGTCTGGTGGCTTTGGCGAAAGCAAAGATAACGGTTTCAGTTTCCCTTCAGAAAGGGCTGTTTGACGGTAAGGTAAACCAGCGAAAATATTCTAAATATGACGTACACTTAGGTAGGTCTTTCTTTTCTGTGGCTAAAATAAGTTTTTTGCCACATCCACAGCAGTACATTGCTTTGCTTTGTGTGGTATCTCCTGTCTGTCTGGCTTACTGACCTTCATCTACTGTAGGTAATACACTGACTATGGATAAGCACCTCATACAATGCCACTTCAAAAACACCCTGGACTATCCCTTTAAGTTCAGGTGCTGAACTGTGCTTTCACAAACCTGCGTATGCAGCAGAAGCCCGACTTCTCTCCACAACCGTGCCAGCATCCACCTCCTCCTGTTCTGCCATCTTATTCTCCCACTGTATATACAGTGCTGTGTACTCTATAACCTCAGGGCAGAACATTTTTCCTTATGCAGATGCCTACATACGCAGATATTTTTCAGTACATTCTTGTGAGTTAATAGGCTTTTATAATGATTATAACATCATATTCTATAATAAGCTTTTAGTCATAGACAGTTTCTCCAGCTCGTTTATATGTTGCAGGAATTTAGTCATATATATGCAATTTGCAACACATTGATTATCGTATTGAATTCCTAAAAAGGCAATTATTAGGCTTTTGTCCCAGCAGCTTTTCCATTAAAAGACCTCCTTTTTCCTCCTCACCACCAACATTTTGTTCCTTGAGTCACATCCTATCGACTGCTCGAGCTTCCACGCACACACATTCACTCACACTGTACCCCTTGACAATAGCTCTGTAATGTTTCAGCAGTGACAGGACCAGGGCAGCGTCCATTACGGCCGTCTGCCCACACATGACTGTTGACACGATCAATATGCCTCCACCACCACCGCTGCTGCTCCGCTTCAGACCTTCGTTTTTCCAAGAAGCCTCCGTGCAGGAAGGGACGCGCGACCTTTACACCGACACCTGCACATCACCTGGGAGTGTTACATTGTAACCTTGTGTAATCTCGTCCTCAAGCTGGGTAGATATGAAAACCTAGCCAGTTAAGACGCTTTGCTGTTTGGGCAGCATCAGGTGCAGCGCTCACATTGTCGGAGCAAAAAAGCAATCTAAAAACACTCAATAGTGATCAATTGTTTGAGAGTA
>CAKALG010020397.1:0-11981 GCA_916700815.1 Helicolenus hilgendorfi | reverse complement strand
CTCCAATTCATAGGAAATGCACTACTTATTGTGTCAGTATGTGACATGGAATATTAAAACGCTTATTGTTGTTTATTCAAAGATTTCAGGCGTTCGGGTTCTAGAAGTTAAATGTCTTTCAATTTCTCCATAGACAAAGTTAGGTGATCGACATAGTTCAACGTATTCTCATACAACAGTTTGTATGCTATATTACGAAAAGTTATTCCTCATTTTTTGTGCGTTTTCCAACGACTGTCCACCAACATGTGTCAATTTCCACTCATTACATGCATACAGTCCTTTCAAAATTAACTTCCGTGCTCACAGGAAACAGCTCGCTTAGGTTTAGGCAACAAAACTACTTAGTTAGGTTTAGGAAAAGATAGACTTGGTTAGGTTTAGGCAACAAAACTACCTAGCTTGGTTTAGAAAAGATAGACTTGGTTAGGTTTAGGCAATAACACTACTTAGGTTTAGGAAAAGATATACTCGGTTAGGTTTAAGCAACAAAACTTCTTAGTTAGGTTTAGAAAAGATAGACTTGGTTAGGTTTATGCAACAAAACTACTTAGTTAAGTTTAGGAAAAGATAGACTTGGTTAGGTTTAGGCAACAAAACTACTTAGTTAAGTTTAGGAAAAGATTGTTCGTGTTAAAATAACTTCGGAATGTTAATTCACTTAAGTACGTAAGTTACGTGACAAATAAATCAACGTTGACTTCTGTTTTCATACGGGGTACGAACTCCGACCTCCTGGGAAAAAGTCTGGCGTTTTTTTACCCACCCTTCAACCCGACTGCCTCCTTATGTTCTTTATACTTCCGTGGTTCACGATTACGTGGATTATACATACAAATTGATTCTGTGGGATGTATACCACTTACTGTGCATTACCTTTCGTAGGTATAGTTACAGTGTGCGAGAACAGCTGGTATAGTTGGAGCATTTCCAAGGTTTGGATGGATGTAAATATGGCCCAGCAGTAGCCTATAAACATTTGGTTTTTGAGTCAGGAAATATCAGTTTTTTAATAAAAAAGTAAAATGTACAGGAAATGAGGACAGAGTTTTAACTACAACTCCCAAGGATACAAGACATCCAATCACTGATCCTAAACTTTAGGTGTGTGCAAGGGCAAGTGGAATGGAGCTATTCGCCACACCAAACCGGCTTAAAAATACATGATTTCTCCAAAAAGAAGTTGAGATAAATAAAACGTATGGCCATAAATAAGATAAACCTACAGTAGTGTTTATCCAGGAGACTCCCGTCTTGTGTTTCTGTGGTGAGGATATCATGAAGAGAAAACTTTGGAATTGGAATTTACAATGGGGGGAAAAAAGACATCTGCTTCTCCTGCTTCGCTATGTCTCCAATGACTGACAAAGATGGCAACAAGCAGAACCTAAATCTAAGCTTCATGACGCTACAGTATGGATGATCACAGATGCTGATTTTCTCTCTTTGGAATATCCTAAAGCCTCAGACATCAACATTATCAGCGTAAACAGGCACGGTAGTCGGAGTTGAAGTCACTTCAGGGAATTTAATCGTATCGTCTTCTCTTTATCTTGTGCATTCTTTTTCTTGTTTTTCTCTTTATTTTTCAGATCTCCCCCTCACTCTCCGCTCCCTCTTTCCTCTTTTACCTGTTTTTCTTCCCCACCGCTGTTCATCAATCGTCTCTCTCCTCCTCACATTGTTGTCTTGTCTCCCTGTCCCCAGCTACCTTGTTACATCAGCGTACACCCCATAACTGTCTTTCCTTGTCGCCATCACATTATGTCTGCATAATTTTTATTTCCTCCACCACTCCAAAGCAAAATGTTTTGCTGCGGGCAGGGTAGTATTTCACTGAGCTGCTGAATGTGTTAAATGTGCCCTAGCTCTCTCTCTCTCTCTCTCTCTCTCTTTGGCTATTTCACACCTGGCTGCTTCTTCCCGACTCCCAACACAGTAATAGACTACAGTCATTAATTAGAAGGAGAGGGAAATCATATTCTCTCTTCAGTAACAAAAATGCTGTGGGTTCTAGACGGAGCTGCAAACTGTGGGCATGAGTTAATATCTACTGTGCTGCCTGCAGCTGTAGCAATAGCCCTGTTTTTATAAAAACATTAAACTGTGATATTTTTATTTGACAAGTCATGTAAAACCAAGCTGAAGCACTAAAACAGCTTAAGCACAGAGTCATTTTTCGGCATATTTATCGTTTGCCACAACTTTTAAGTACCAGCCCCATACACATTAACATAACTGTATAGAGCGGTGCAGGAGTGAGTCCTAAAACCCAGAAATGAGTTCCACTCATGAATTTCAAAGCTAGTGGCTAAATGAGACTGCTAAACGTCATCACGCCGACTCGTCCACCTTTACAGCCTCGTTGTGTTTATACTCGCGCTCATCCAACAGTGGCGTAGTTTTTTTTCTCCTGGCGATTGCATTTACACTTCAAAAATCATAAAACTAGTGTTCATTTGTGAGGATTATCTTGCTGAACAAAACGTGTTAGTATCGTAAACGTGTGTTTGCCGCAGAGCTTATTAGCTTACCCAATGGAACAATCCCATTGGCTTGTTGTCGAGGGAACCCGGGCGATGCTGACTTTCTGGTTGGCCTACAAAAATATGTCATCCCTGGAGCACTCTGTTGGCTGGAACTGGTCTGGTTTTTCTTATTCTTATTATTTTATTATTGATTTATTGTTGTGAAATTTTACGGAGATGGAGGAGGATGGAGGAGATGAATGTTTTTGCTTTAAAGTCTCAATTCATGTGAGGTCATCAAGAAGTCAAGTCTCAGTGCAGTCAAATTGAAAAAAAAAAAAAGTCTCAAATCCTCAATTTTGTGACTTAAAGGTAGTGCTGTTAAAAAAAAAAAAATGTTGTTATATTTGTTGAAATTCTCATTTCATCCCGACAGCAATCAATAAATCAAATGCTCTGACAAAATAAAGGAAAAACCTGCCTGCCACGTTACATTCATAATGATAATTTTGGGGGAGTGGCTTTGGAGGGAGGCCTGAAGCAACGGACTGTCAGTGTTCCCGACTTAACGACTTTCTTGCTATATATTTATCAACTTTTGGAGCTAACGCTGCTACTTTCATTGGGAAAGAGTTGGCAACACTGTGCTGGGTTTTCAGTTGGATCGTTTTTTAATATCTAGTGTACTCTTACTAGTTTCTCAGCATTATAGACCCTACCTTTAAATGGGACTTGAGTAGGTCTACAGCTCTGATTATGTGCTGTAAAATCAAAATATACAGCATATTATGGGCGTGCAATTGGGTAGATTTTCAAAGTGTGTATTAGGCCGTCTCTTATCAGCAGTATATTAACTGCTACAATGCACATTCCCCCCTTTTTTAACGTTCCTGCTCTATTCACTGTCTCCTTTACCTCAGGGTTTTTACCTCATCCTCCCTTTCGCTTTCTTGTATTTCCGTCTCCGTATTGTATCCGTCTATCTATTTTGCTACGTCTCTCTCGGTTTTCCCCCTCGGCTTTAGTATGAATGAGATTTTTTTTTTTGTCCAGTTCACTTCATAACTGCTTTGACAAGTCCCATATTGATTGGGCTTCCAGATTAGAATTGATTCCACTCTGCACTGTATTTCCCTTTCTGCTTGGTTCTTCCAGGTATGATGAGCGCTTTTCAGTGAGCATTCATCAATATGACGTTTTGGGTGTTTTGCCCCCTTTGGGACAAAAATGATTGTGTAACACTGTACTGTATAACCACAACAAAAAAAAAAGAAAACTGAAGGAAAAATGAGAGTAAGGATTTAGAGGAATATGTTCAGTAAGGTGTATTGTGTTTTCTGATTGTTTTTCCAGAGACTAAGACCTCCCCGATACCGTCCTCCAACGCACCACAAAAGGCCGAACCTCCAGTGGGCAGAGCTGCCAGGCTCCTCACATTTTTCTCCCCTTTGCTGTTAGGAATGCTGCTGCTGTTCATGTGGTGAGCAACACACACACACACACACACACACACACACACACACACACCTTGTAATGAGTCTACAACCCTCATCTCTGAGTTGATTATGAACTCCGTCATTCAGTCACATATTGGCAAGTCGATGCATGTCTATTGACGGCAAGAGCTCATTTAATAGAAACAAGAGCAACAACGATTGGGCGAGTTTGTTTTATGACCCAGCGGGGCGTTTTTCTTCATATTTTTTCTGCAGAGCCCCTAGAGAGATTGGGGCGAAATCCAATCCGAAGCTGTCCCCTTTCATTAATTTTACAGGTTTTGCTCTGTAAATCACGCTGTAATAGTACGTCTCCTGTCGAAGATGTAGATGTCGAACAATGAATGTTGAAAAGCTGAATGTCACAGTTCACAACAAAGCTCGCTGTAGAAGTGTGCAAACAAGAAGTTTTTTGATTTGCTCGAAAGAGAAACGCTGCCAAACAGCACTCCGATAACAACCCTTTAACTAAATGACATTAAACGTGGCTGCATCTCCAAGTGAACACCTGCAGCCCAGCTAAACCACTTGAGGACGAAGCGAGCCAGGTTGAGTTGGATGAATATGCTAAAGGCACATTCATGCCAATGTCCCTAACATGTCTACTACAGCGAGTCCAACTGGGAATCTGTTATGTGCTGTTTACGCACTGTATTATCTCTTAGATCATGAATGACAAGTTGTTTTTGTAATATAGGCCAATGCTAGCTTCTATTTCTACTCCACTGCAGTTCGGAGGGAAACATTCTTCTTTTTGCTCCACTAGATTTATCTGACAGCTAAAGTTAACATCTACTTTACTTTACAGATTTAGCATAAAAAACATATGATAAGCTCATGTATTGTTAAAGATTAAACAAGTGGTTCCTAAATGGTTTCTTTTAAAGAAGACCTATTGTGCTTATTTCCAAGTGCATACTGGTGCATACTGGTATTTGGGGGTTAATGTTCAAAAAACGCTTTATTTTTCTCATACCGGCTGTACTGCAGCACCTCTATTCACCCTCTCAAAACACTCTGTTTGAGCTCCTGGTCCCGCCCTCTTGAAAACCCCAGTCTGCTCTGATTGGTCAGCTGGTCCACTCTATTGTGATTGGTCAATTGAACTAAACTCTTCGGACTCCGCTCTAGCTCAGCTTTAACTAGCTTTGTTTGAGAGTGTGCCAAACTAGTCGCTAAGCAGATATTATGCAAACGTGTTACTTGGTGACATCACCACGAGCGGGACTTCAAGCGAGGCATTTCATGCAGTTCAGGACATGCACAAAAATGATATAGCATTAAAGGAAAGGGTAAAAGAACAAAAATATCTTTAAATAACTGTTTGAGGCCCAAAGAGGTAAAATGTTCCAACACAACACCCTTTAAACCCTCTTTAAAAGTTAACGACGGACTGATAGATGGAAAGCTACAAACATATACAACCAGTATAAGCACTAACTACTAAAAAGGCAAATCCCAAGTTATACGCGTAAAACAAGATCAACAAAATGTACGATTCTGTTGTTTGATGCAGTGCAGTTTGTGATGCCCAATTTGTGCTTGTGTCTCTTTCCTTCCAGATGTAAATGTCTTATTCCTGAAGGGAGTAGGAGGAAGAAGAAGAGGAGGAGGAGGAGGCTGGTCTTTTTTCTATTTTGCACATGTTTCAAGGATACAGTGCATTGCTCATTTCTGTCCATCACACAGTTACTCACCGAGATTACTTAGACATGAAACCAGACGATGATAATGCGGTTCTGCATTTTTGATTAATGGTGACAAAGAAATTCTTCAGAGGAACTTTTGAAAAGCGGCTTCATCAACAGCAGCAGCAGCAGCAGCAACAGGAGCAGCAACAACTACAACAACAACAGCAGTGATATCAGCATAAACAGTCTTATATTAACCCCTGGTGGCTTTGATGGGCCACAGCAGACTTTGTTTGGCAGATGACAGTTTGGGAATCTCCTCCAAGAAAAATCAGCTCCTCAGATGACAAAACAAAAAAAATCTCCTCATTACATTTTTTTTTTTTTTTTTTATTGATCACTGATTAATTTTCACTTTCTTCTGAAATTGCAGCACCGTACAGACAAACACACACATATATAGAGCATTCGTGCGTGTGTTTGTGTGTATAGTTACCGTAGCAGTCCCCATACAGCTAAATCATCATGCCAAAGACTCAACTTCACCCCCCTGCCCACCAACCCCGCCAACAAAGTGGTTCCCAAACAATTCACTGAGCTTCCTGAAGCCCGTGTCTGCCTTCGTCGTGGGTTAAAAACCCTAGAAAGTTTTATGTGTGCGTGCGTGTGTATGTGTGTGCACAGCACCCTGAATGATGCCGGATCAAAACAGTACACGAGTGAAACTTGGGACGAGTCTGAGGAACCCTGCAGCTCCTGTTTGTGTAAACCCACCATTTAACAAAGAAGCCACACAAATACTCCATCAGACTCTGAATCTGCCAACTCCCGACGACTGAATCAAACTGACGGAGCAAGTTTTTTTTTTTCGATATGAGGACTAACACTTGGAAAAAGTCAGTAACGGTAGTCTGGCTTATTTAGACAATTAGCTTTACACTCTGCTTTCAGCGACTGGCAAAGAGGACCTGGATTGTAAAAAAAAAAAATTTAAAATAAAGTGGATTTGAGACTGAACAATTCTTTGCCCACCCATTTGTTTTGGTTTGACAACGACAAAGTTGGTTATTGATACGAGCTACGTTGGTTTTCCATTCTGCTCTGTGCTGTAAAATACATAAAAACAGTTTGCTTTCCAAATTCTGACGCCTTTACAAACATACAAAAAATGTCTTTTTTGCAGTTTACATTTCAATAGCCAATATCACCAGTTAATATTATGTTATTCAAAGGAATATTGATGTGTTTTATTGTATTTTTTTATCTTATGGACAGATAATACAAACACACCTATAGGATTTTAGTTTTTTTTTTTTTTTTTCAGACATTCATAATGGCTTAATTCTCCTTGATCCTATTTTGTAAACTATGATATGTAACTTTAACATTGAACAAAAAGTTTATTATTTAATAATAATAATAATGTATGTATTAGCAGTAGAATGTCGTAACCTGTACCTGGGGTCTTTTTTATAGATGTATATACAATGACAGGTTTCAACCATTAAATGTGACCATTTCACAATGAATGATGACACCCTGGCCTCATACTCATTTTGCCTTTGTGAACTGATAACACAACATGTCAAGGCCGTTATTCTTCCCGCTCTGACCGGGTCATCCAGATTACTTTCTCCTGATAAAACAAGATGAAGGAGACTTGTCAATGAAGATGGCAAAAAAAATGCATATATTTTTAAACTGGCATAAAGACACGTGTAACTTTTCAATGGAATAACAGTTGATGATGCATTACTTATTCCCACATTCTGCCATCTGCTTCATTTCAGGTTTTCCAAACTAATACTTGAGACCTTGCAGAGAGTGTTTTTCTCACTTTGGCTCGATGGGAGAAATATATTTACAGATTCAGATGAGTTATATTGGCATAGTACTGTTTTCGTATGATGCATCACCCTCTCTTCACTTCCATTTTTTTTCTTGACACTTAAAAATCCATCCTCAGTTGGTATGTCAATGCAGGCGATTCGTGTCCATTCTTTTTTAATTGATTTCATCATTTGACATTAAATATGTATCATGTACAGCACACAGATGCTAACTGAGAAATATGCCGATTTGAGCAACATCGAGAAGTGCATTTAAAGTTAGTTCCCCACTCAATGAAAAGCTCTGCGCTAACATCAGCATGCATAACATAGCATAACATTCTGATGTTTAGCTGGTTAAAGTTTACAATGGCTGTCAACTGTGAGTGTTTGCAACAGACCGTTTTGACAGTAATTGCACCAAATAAGTTTGGCTAAAGTGGGGTTTTCGTTTAAAAACCTGTGTGATCATCTTAACTGCCTGTGTTTGTAACCCCATCTGACATCACCACAATCAGGTCTTAGCAGTTAACTTCCTCAGATAAATACAATATCAACACTCAGCCTGATGAATTCAGCAAGAATATTAGAACAAAGGAGATTGGTCAAAACTCTCCTCCTGACCTTTTAGCTCTCACTCTCCGTGCCTCCATCTCTCTCTCTCTCTCTCTCTCTCTCTCTCTCTCTCTCTCTCTCTCTCTCTCTCTTTAATCTGTCTCACTGTCTCTCTGCCCTCTCTCTCTCAAGCTCTCTTTCTTTCAATATTCTGACAAGTTCTGGCAGGCCCGACGTGGAGACCGAGGACAAATCAATACACCATCTAACAGCTGTCAGCTGGAGTCCTCTTGTGTGTGCAGAGTGTATCTGCTGCCGTCGGTATTGCATTCATTACTCTTTCCTTCCTCTCCTTCCTCATACTCGCCCGTCCTTATTGTTTTTAAAACGGAGGTGTCGATGAGAACCCAATTAATACTTTACATTGACAGGGCATGAAGTGAACAAGGAGGGTAAAGAGACCACGACAGAAGAAGGGTGATGAGGACAAGTCTTATGTATTGTCCTCGTTGTTCTTTGTGTTGCGAGCTGTCAGAGAAAGTATTTTTTTTTTTTGCTCTTATAGTTAACAAGAAGCATCATATAACCTTTCACCTGATATTTCAACCAAACTTTAATTAAATGCAATTGAAATGTCCAGCCATGCTCCCTCCGTCTGCAGCCACAATGTGATCCACATTAACCTCTATATAGGAAAGTGTGTGTGTGTGTGTGTGTGTGTGTGTGTGTGTGTGTGTGTGTGTGTGTGTGTGTGTGTGTGTGTGTGTGTGTGTGTGTGTGTGCGTGCGTGTGTGTGCCTGTCAGTTCCAACAGCCTTGCTCTGCTCTAATGACTAGCTTGACCTTTCACTGATAACTGGATGAATGACACGATCTCTCCTTCCCACTCAATTCAGCCCTGGCTTCTGGCTCTCTCCTCTTTAAACACTTAACTCGCTGCCTCTCTTATCTTTTGCTCCACGGCTTCCTTTATCTCTGTGTTTTTTACAATTCCTGTCTGTTTCTGCACCTTTTCCCTCACAAACTTCATCTTGTGATTCTTCCTTCTTCTTCTTGGGCATTATTTCATACAGTTTTGAAGCCACATTTCAACGTGTTCTCATCCTAAACTGACGCTTTGTTGGATCCTTCGGTGTCACTTTTCGGTCGCGGTAAACACGTGCTTAATGTTGTGAATTAAACAAAAACACTTGCTTAGGATTAGGCAGTGAAAATTACACTGAATGTTTCCCCTCCCTGTTTGTCTCTTTTGCGCTTTAAACTACGTCACCACAGCACTTTCCCTGAGTGTTTACTATTGCCGTGGATGGGTTTACATTGTAGTTAATGGAAAGCCCGGCGCACCTAAAACTAACGCTAAAAGGTGCCAAACTAAAAAATCCTTTTGTGTCGGCATCGAACACCGATAGCCGTGACAAAACGTCAGTATTTGACGCCCTGGGAATGAGATGAGTGCACCTTTAATATATCAAAACATGTGGCCTGTTATGTACACTTGTGCTTTTGCTTTTGGCAGAGATATGTTGTTTACTTTTCCATAAAGTCCGTTCAAATATATATATATATATTTTTTTGTGCCATACTAATAAGGAAGTGTTCTGATTCTTCCAATACAAGACTACCTCTGTTTGAATTTTAACATACACTCAGTGGCCACTTTATTACGCCTGTAAAAATGCATTCCAATACAACACTTCTCCCATTAATCTACTTTTATAAAGATAATAATGCTCAGTTTTGATTGACACTGTCAGAGAGGTATTAATTTAACTTTAATTGAAGTTGTAGTTTGCAGTGGTGTCATAAAATACATGCAGCTTTGTCGAACTCTAAGCTATCAACTTTTTTTCATAACTTTCAACGGCCAAATTAAAAAAATGTGTTACTTTAATGATTTATTATTATTCATTGTGCACTATTGGGGAAAACAATCCTGAATTTGGCCACAGGAGGGCAGCAGAGAAGCTCCTTCACCGTGCGCTGTCTGTGGTGCTGAAACATTCAAACGCAGTCTCTATCTCTGTGCCTCTCTCCATGGTGCTGAATAATTCAGACGAATGGTATATCCCACTCTGATTTCATATCTCCTCTGTCCTCATAATGACCTGCAAATCAATTAAGTCCACCATCATGATGCCAGTTCCTTTGCTGATGTGCAAAAAGGGATGGGTGGAGCAGACGTATGTCACACTGCATTAGTAACCATTAGTGTCATGTCATTATGTTCTTTTATTCTGGCCTGATTCTGATTATTCCACCAATTGCTTGTCAGCCTCAAACAAAGCAGAACACTGTCTCATCCGCACTGTCGTCTATGAAGAACTAGAATTGTAAGTTAGTGTTACAAAATGAGAGTTCATGTCCTGAGTCATGATGCCATTCACCACAATTACTGCCAAAACATTGGTGTTTCCGAAATGTTACTCACTGCAAACTGCCGCCTCATTCTCCAAATTGGGGTGATTCTCGTGATTGCATTGATCTCATCCGTTTCTTCCAAGAACGGACCAAATTGCCAAATATGTAAGCTCGATGAGTAATTTTGTGTCTGAATCTGAAAATAAGAAAACATTTCAGGATAGGATCAGGTATTTTAGCATCAGATAACAAGAAGCAGACATGTCTTTCAAATCACAAAGCAACCGTGGGACACAGAAATATAAATAAATAAATTAGGTCACTAAATACACCTTTAAAGGGAAGACAGAGCTTAAGTGGAGAAAAAGCAAATCACTGATTGAATTTGAAATTCTAAATGAATCCCTACTGAGGAAGTCGTTTAGAATAAAGACAGCCAGGCTAATTAAAGTCACCCCATTAAAAGGGATTAAACAGATATGATCTCGGATCTTTAATAGTGATTATTAAAATTGGATTTTACATGAGGGGGTGAAATTTAAATTTATTGCATGGCAAGTTTCATTTTAATCTGAACTGACACACCTATTTAAAAACCCTCCACTCAGCAGGTTTGTCTAATTTGAAACACGGGAGCCAATATTATCCACCAGTCAGGGTTCAATAATGGGATAATTCTACCTCTCATATTCATAAAATAAAAACACTATTTTAACAAAACCAAAAGCAACATTTACATTGCAAGGCAACCTGTTGGTTTAGTATACTACTGTACTGTTCATTATATTAGTCTCAAGCATATTGTGGATCCTGAAACAGTGTAAACTATTTGTGAGAGACACCTCAAAGAAGAGAGCCAGGCACTTCACAATGAAATGTAACATTGACTCAAATACTGTACTTAAGTGCTATTTCTTCACTTGAGTATTTCCATCTTATTCTATTTGAATTCCCTACATGTATTTGTCTCTTATAGTTACTTTTTACATATAAAACATGATATACTTCTGTGATATGATGCAGTACTATACTACTAATCTACCTAGTAGTATACAAAGTATCTAAAATTGTCTCCATGTTGAGGAACTGCATCGTTAAAATGCTCTTACATGTATTCGTTTGAGATATAAACAGAATAATATCATATTTTATAATAATATAACACTGTGAAAAAAGGCATTCTACATAATGAGTACTTTTGATACTTTGAGTACATTTGGTGAAAACACTTCTGTACTTTTACTGAAGCAACATTTTGAATTCAGGACTTAAACTTGTAATGAAGTATTTTTAGACTGTGGTATTTCTACTTTTACTTGAGTGAAGGATCCACCATGCTATTTAGCTACGGTATGGAGTTAGTTACATGTTTAGTGCCTGGTCGTTTGTGTTCATTATGTGGTCTCTTTCATCCTCTAGTGGTGCTTAGAGAAACTACAGCCACTGAAAGTTAGAGCTCTTCTCTAAATACCTTGATCAAATGACTAAATACCACCAAACATTAGTACATTAATTAACAGATACGTGGGTCTATCAATGACCATATTAACATACTTGTGTTACTTTTCCGTCCCTAAAGATGCACACATATCTACACATACAAATACAGATATCCTTCCTTTTATGTGAAGAGCATAGGGGGAAC
>CAKALG010020391.1:6630-18243 GCA_916700815.1 Helicolenus hilgendorfi | reverse complement strand
TCAGTCCCAACATTTAAAGAAATGTTCTCTTTAATCTGTACGACTATGTTAATTAAAATGAAGAGACAGGAAGTCATGGATAGTTTTTACAGTTTTTTAAATATTGATATGAAATGCAAATTACTATTACTATTGTTATTATTATTATTATAACTCAAACATGTTTTAACTGTCTATTGTAGCACCAGATAGGTATGATTCCTAACATCATGGAATTATCTAAAATCAAAATGTGAGATTAACTGCCAATTAACAATGTTGACACAGTTGCTTTGTAGATTTTGGCTGAATTTTGATTAAAAAAAAAGTAAGCGAAATAATACGTATGTTGTAATTAATAGTATTCTGGGGTCATTTCAAAATTAAAGCCAAGCCACAACTCGTGAAATACAAAATTAAAAGACTGTCATTAAATGTATGTTTAATTGTATCCTGTTTTCCCCATCAGATGTTTTTTTGTGTTCAGTTCAGGTTTGAGAACAATTATAAAACACTTTGGTGCAAATATACAGAGAAGTAGTCCATAACTGGAGGCTAAAATAGCAAATATTTCCACAGCCACAGTGAACTTCCCAGGAGAGCTGACATACGCTGGGATAAATGTGATCCAGACTGCACAGAATATCAGCATGCTGAAGGTGATAAATTTAGCTTCATTGAAATTATCAGGTAACTTTCGAGCCAGAAAAGCGAAGACGAAGCAGAGCACAGCCAGGAGTCCTATATACCCCAACACAGCCCAGAACCCAATAGGTGAACCTAAATCACACTCTAGAATAATCCTTTCAGTGGCATGAGCTGTATTTTTGTAAGGGAATGGCGGTGCCAGAGTTAACCACAGCACACAAACTAACACCTGCAGTAAAGTACAGCTGAGAACGCTTGTTCTCTGAAGTGGAGCAGAGCACTGAAGAACTGTGTTCGATGGCCTATTAGCCTTAAAGGCATTCACCACTGCCATGGTTTTAGCCAAGATACAAGACATGCACAGGGCAAAGGTGATACCGAATGCTGTGTGTCGCAGCATGCAGGACCACTCGGAGGGCCGGCCTATGAAGGTCAGAGAGCACAGGAAACACAGAGTCAAGGAGAGGAGCAGCAGGAAGCTCAGCTCAGAGTTGCTGGCTTTGACGAGAGGTGTGTGACGAAAGTGAAAGAAGACACATGACACCACCAGTGTTAAACTTGCTCCGAACAACGAAAAAGCAGTGAGGAGGGCGCCCATGGTTTCTCCATAAGATAGGAACTCCATCACCTTTGGAACACACTGGCTGTGATCTTCATTTGACCAGTACTCCAGTGGACACCGCAAACACTCGGCAGAATCTGAATGGAAAACATGGAACGCTGAAATGTGTTCATGCTGTCATCGTACTGGAAAGCATTGAGTTTGTACTAATATTACATTATAAATTACAGATCTACTCACTGATGGAGTTGCTGATCTCTCCATCAGCACAGGCGATGCAGGAGAAACAGCAGATGGGTTTACCTTTAATCACAGCCTGCCGGAAACCTGGCAGACAACTCTCACTACAGACAGACTGTGGCCTCTGTAACAACACCACAACTCCTCAGTTACTCATAGTTTGTTGCACCTGTAGTCGAAATACTGAAAACTGAAGTCGTTAACTTTGAGCAAATATGATAAAAAATGTTGTTTTTATAAAACGGTCACTATACCCTTCACAGCACCGAAGGAAAACAGATAATCAGAGTGGAGTAGTCTCTAGAGCAGCAGCCAATCACTGCTCGCGAAACTCGCGACCTCCGATCACACTGCCAAACTAGGAAACAAAATAGGTAAGTTTGCTCCAGCTGGTGGGCGTTGCTTGGTATTGTATCAACTGTTTTTCATGGCTTTTCTTTGATGGTTCTCATTTTACAGCTAAACAGTAGGGCTGGGACAATACACCTATCTCCCGATTCAATACTATCATGATACTTGGGTGCAGATTAAATATGTATTGCAATTTTTAACTATTGTGATTCTACAAGTATTGTGATTCGATATTACTATTTATTGCGATATTTGTTAACTTTTGTTACGCTAGACCATGGGAAAACGTTGAATCATACAATTCATTTGAGGAGAGAAATAGGCCTTACAGTAACAGAATTTTGATCGGATTTTGAACAGCGCTCCCTAGTTTGACAGTTTGAATGGAATTCATGACTTTTGTGAGCACTGATTGACAGCTGCCCAGAGACTGTTCGGCTCTGACTGGTTGTTGTTTTTAGGGAACGGTGAGAAATTGCAAATGCCATTAGAAGCACTAGGACGAAGCAGAGGAACGTGATTTTTTTCGTAGATTATCTGTCCCATGTACTAGTGTCAGAATATAGTTACAGTTCTGTTAAAATAACTTTTTTATCATATGTGCTTAAAGTTACTGACAGCAGCTTTAATTTAATTGGTTTAATTTAAATCAGCATCAGGGTATTTTAGGGTCCCTAAAAGCTCTAGTTTAAGCTTCGTACCTTGATCTTACACATCAATCTACATCAGAAGTGAAACTCTTGGCAGTTTGCATGTCAGTCTGCGAAATACACATATTTATTTTATTTTTTTTATTTTTTTAACTTTTTTATGACTTCCTAAATGATGCAGAGTTCTCTGTTTAATGGCGGGAATCACACTTATTACATTAAAAATTAACCTCCACAATGTGTAACCTATTTCATACCTAACATGTTTGTTTGATACCTTTGGGGATCCGGCAGCCCATGTTGTGTTCATTCCGTTCATGATAAACTGCTTTCCATCCGGTAGTGAGGCATCGTAGCTCCCTACAGCCACAAACACAATATCTCCTGCTTGGTTTCTCTGCCAGTTCACCAGCTCATAAGTTGCTGCAGGGTCTCCGTTTTCATCAAAACCCACAGTTTCTCCTGACTGAAGGGTGAAATTCACATCTTGGAGGTGTTTCACAATCTACCAACAGAGAACAATGGTGAATAACTTAAAGTACAGGGTTATTATTTCAAATTATTTACTTATTTCTTGAAGGCGAACTCTAACCTCTTTTGGCTCTAAAAAATCTTTCCATATACAGGACTGTTTCATCACTTCACCACTTTGTCCACATGTCAACATGTTGTGCATGGCATGAGCCACAGCATACACAGCCTTATACACATTGTTGGATATCCTTAGCTTTGACACATCTGTGAAAGAACTGTTGATGTCCTCTAATCTCTCAGAACCAGAGCACTGGGTCTGACCATGCAGAATGGGTTGGAAACTGCAACCAAATGTGGCTTCCCAGAACTCTCTCAGCAGATTATTATCAGGTTCTTGACTTGGGTTAACCGGCAAAAGAAACTCTTTCAGGCCTAGGATTTTTGCTCTTCTGATAGTGAAGCCCAGAGATCCTGTCAGGATTTCCGAATACCTCTTGGTGGCCAGATAGCTTGAGGTAATCCAGAACTCATTGCCGACCCACTGCAATCCAGTTAAATTCTGCTTCAGAGCTTCCTCAAGCAGCATTTCTATCTCCTGGGAGAGGAAGGCAACCAAAACCTTTGCACTGCCGCTTTGGATCACTCTGACCACCCTGGCAATATGCCCACTTGAGTCAGTCCTTGAGATGACCTCGGAGTACTCGATGCAGACCCCCTCCTGCTTTGCAGCTGTGATAAATGTTTCCATGCCGTTGTTACCATAGTCATTGTCACTTCTAACTGCCCCAACCCATGTCCAGCCAAAGTGCTTTACCAGTTTTGCCAAGGCTCTGCTCTGATAGTAATCACTAGGGATGGTTCTGAAGAAGGAGGGGTACTCCTTTCTGTTACTCAGACAAGCACAAGTGGCAAAGTGACTGATCTAACGGAAAAATAAAGGAGGGAGTTGTAAAAAGGAGCCTGGTGAAATCAGCCAAAAAAATAAATACAAATATGACAAATATTTACCACTGGTATTTGGAAAACCCCTGCAATTCGTAGCATCGCAATGGTTGAGGCGGAATCAGATGGTCCGATGATGGCATGTACAGATGACTGGCCGGAGCAGGTTTGACCCAAAGTCCTTTCCTGTCCATTTATTAGACCCATCACCACACGCGAAGAATACACTGCTGAACGACAGCTGTCAAACACCTTGTAACCAATTGAGATATTAGGCAGCAGAGAGCTGCTATTGTTGATCTCCTGGATGGCAAAAATCATTGTTTGGGCATATTGAAATTGTCTCGTAATTATCCTGAAAAGAGTGAGAAGAGTTTCAACAAACAGCTATTCGACATTTATTCTGTTAAAAAACAAAACAAATGAGAAAGGAGACAACAAACAGTACCCAAAGCATATGAGAGGTTCTGGAGTATATATGAAGGAGGACTGAGGCTTCGATACAGCATCGTAGTTTGAGAAAACTCCTCCAATAGTGATATCTCCTTCCTTAGATAACAGAGGAAACTCTGGGCTCCCCAGCATCTCACAGAGTACCATGTCTTCCTGTGCTCCAAAGGCTCCCACAAAAAGCACAAACAGTAACATGACAGGCACAGTCACACATCAGGTACAAACAGGCACACACACTAACCTGTATGCTGTGATGAGCTCTTCTATGGCTGACCAAGAGGTCATGCGCAGAGCTTTATACTTTTGCAGATGGTCCTCTTATCAAATCACTGTATAATGATGTCATATAACTTTGTTGTTTTTCATTTCAGATGGTACATTCTGTTTTCATGACCATTATGTCATTTTAGTGTAAGTTAAATTGTAGGGGGATGTGATGAGGGGGAAACATACTCTAGCTGCAAACTGAGAATATCAAAAAGTTTATTTTGAAAATGGCGATTTTTTTTTGTTTGCCAAATCTACAACAATGAAAAGTGGAAAAACAGAACAGAGTCATATAAATTATAAAGTGTCAATTAAAAATCAATTTGCCAGTTCAGCACCATGGACAGCACCTTGGATTTATTATTTATTATATATATTGAATATATTCATCACAATTACAATATATTAACTGTCCAGCAAGTGGCACTGACAAACAGCCTTTTTTTTAGCATGCTAACATGCTAAATGTTATTTGAACACCAGCATATTAGGATTAAATGGTTGTTAGCATGTCCAATGTAGCTTACTCTTTTTCTGGTGTGTAGGCTACTGAATGAAACCCTGAAAAGATGTTCAGTAAATATTATATTGATGATATAGCTTATGATTGCTTCTGACTTTTGGTCAATCCACAGACCACTGATGAGCCCTTGAGTAAGGCCTTATAATGTAATCCTTATTCAGTGGAGCTACATGCACTGGTCAGGTTCAAAGTGCAGATGTCTGTAACTGGTTCACAGAACAGACTGTTCACAGAACAGACTGTTCTTTCTTTAGTATTCCCCAATATACAGTAGCTAATGAAATAAACATCTCAATGATAATTAATTCAGGGAATCTCCATTGCAAACCAGGTTCAGGTTCTCTTCAAGTTTTTTCAACAAAGCCTTTTCACCAGGTTTTAAAGTTTTTGTAAAATACGTGCAAAGTATGCTTGTGTAATGACAGCGTAATTGGTGATGGCCCTATTATGCTAATTAATTATGAAGAGACAGGAAGTCATCGACAGTTTTTACTTTTTTAAATTTATTTTTATTGTGCAAAGAAACTGGTATAAGCTTGTACAAAACGTCTTTTTTTTTAAAAATACCATACTACTATTATTATTCACATTATTCATATTCATATTATTATTATTTTTAACTGTCTATTGTAGCAACCGATAGATAGGATTCCCTACATCATGGAATTACCTAAAATCAAAATGTGAGTTTAACTGCCAGTCAACAATGTTGAATTGACTTTGAAAAAAGTGCTTCGTTGTTTTTGTCTCGATTTTGATACAGAAAAAAAAGAAAGCTAACTCATATGTATTTTGTAATGAATAGTATTCTAGGGTCACTTCAAAATTAAAGCCAAACCACAAGCCGTGTAACAGACTGTCACTCCATTTATGTTTAATGGGATCCTGTTTTCCCCATCACATGTTTTTTTGTGTTTAGTTCAGGTTTGAGAACAATAATAAAGCACTTTGGTGCAAATATACAGAGAAGTAGTCCATAACTGGAGGCTAAAATAGCAAATATCTCCACAGCCACAGTGAACTTCCCAGGAGAGCTGACATATGCTGGGATAAATGTGATCCAGACTGCACAGAATATCAGCATGCTGAAGGTGATGAATTTAGCTTCATTGAAATTATCAGGCAGCTTTCGAGCCAGAAAAGCGAGGACGAAGCAGAACACAGCCAGCAGTCCTATATACCCCAACACAGCCCAGAACCCAATAGATGAACCTAAATCACACTCAAGAATAATCCTTTCAGTGGAATGAGCTGTATTTTTGTAGGGGAATGGTGGGGCCAGAGTTAACCAGAGCACACAAACTAACACCTGCAGTAATGTACAGCTGAGAACGCTTGTTCTCTGAAGCGAAGCAGAGCACTGTAGAACTGTGTTCGATGGCCTTTTGGCCTTAAAGGCGTTCACCACCGCCATGGTTTTAGCCAAGATACAAGACATGCACAGGGCAAAGGTGATGCCGAATGCTGTGTGTCGCAGCATGCAGGACCACTCAGAGGGCCGTCCTATGAAGGTCAGAGAGCAGAGGAAACACAGAGTCAAGGAGAAGAGCAGCAGGAAGCTCAGCTCAGAGTTGCTGGCTTTGACGAGAGGTGTGTGACGAAAGCGAAAGAAGACACATGACACCACCAGTGTTAAACTTGCTCCGAACAACGAGAAAGCAGCGAGGAGGGCGCCCATGGTTTCTCTGTAAGATAGGAACTCGATCACCTTTGGGACACACTGGCTGTGATCTTCATTTGACCAGTACTCCAGTGGACACCGTGAACACTCAGCAGAATCTGAATGGAAAACATAGAACGCTTAAATGTATTAATGCTGTCAGCAGCGCTCATATTAGCGCTCATATTAAAATAAGCACTTACTGCATTCAGTGACTTATAGAGATACTGGAAAGCATTGTTTCTGTAGAAATATTGCATAATAAATTACAGATCTACTCACTGCTGGAGTTGCTGATCTCTCCATCAGCACAGGCGATGCAGGAGAAACAGCAGATAGGTTTGCCTTTAATCACAGCCTGCCGGAAACCTGGCAGACAACTCTCACTGCAGACAGACTGTGGTCTCTGTAACAACACCACAACTCATCAGTTACCTATAGTTTGTAGCCCTGTAGTCCAAATACTTAAAGCTACAGTCTGTAATTTTGAGCAAATATCCATCCATCCATCCATCCATCCATCCATCCATCCATCAATCCCTCCATCAATCCCTCCATCTTCTCCCACTCTAAGGACACAGCTCTTACTTTGATTATACAATGACCGGATGGCTCGTGATAACGTCCCCGGTACCCCATATTCCCGCAGTTTCCCCCACAGGACCCCCCGGGGGACACGTTTGTAAGCCTTTTCCAAGTTCAAAAAATAAACTGGATGGGCAACCTCCCATGACCCCACCAAGGGTCTTGCAAGGGTAAAAAGCTGGTCCACTGTTACACGGTCAGGACGGAATCCGCATTGCTCCTCTTGAATATTAAGGTTCGACATTGGTCGGAGCCTCCTTTCCAGCACCCTAGAATTAACTTTCGCGGGGAGGTTGAGAAGTGTGATACCCTGATAATTGGAGGACACACTACTCTGTGCCTTTTTAAAAATGGGAACCACCACCCAGGTCTGCCATTCCACAGGCACTGTTCCAGACCTCCACACACTGAAGAGAAGTGTCAGCCAAGACAGCCCAACAATGTCCAGAGCCTTCAGCATCTCAGGGTGAATCTCATCCACCGCTGGCGCCTTGCCATTGAGGAGCTTTTTGACTACCTCAGCGACTTCTGCCAAGGATATGGACAAGGTGTCTAGGGACAGGTGTTGCAAATTAGCATCTGCTACAAGCACTATGATACTGGCATCAGATAGCTGTTTTTAAGTTGTCCATGTACATTGTATTGGTCCCTAATAAATAAACCATGAAATAAAAATAAGCCTCTCCCTGAGTCTTCAAACTCTGCCTCCTCTACGGAAGACGTGTTGGTCGGGTTGAGGAGTTCCTCAAAGTGCTCCTTCCACCACCCAACGATGTCTCCAGTCCGGGTCTGCAGTTCTCCTCCCCTGCTGAACACAGCCTGAGTCAAGCCCTGCTTTCCCTTTCTGAGTCATCTTAAGGTTTGCCAGAACTTCCTTAAAGGCTAACCCAAAGTCCTTCTCAATGGTCTCCCCGAATTCCTCCCACACTTTCGCTTCTGCGACCACTGCAGCTACAGTCCTTCTGACCAACCGGTACCTGTCAGCTGTTTCCGGGAATCCCCGGACCTTCTTCAACTTGATAGCCTTCTTCACGGCTTGTGTCCACCAGCAGGTTCTTAGGTTGCTGCCACGACAGGCCCCAACGACCTTCTGACCACAACTCCTAGCATCCACAATGGAGACTTTGAACAGGGCCCACTCAGATTCCATGTCCCCAGCCTCTCCAGGGATTTGTGAGAAATTCTTCCGGAAGTGGGAGTTGAAGACCTCGTGTACAGGGGCCTCAGCCAGACATTCCCACTTCACCCTCAATACACGTTTTGGTTTCCCAGGTCTGTCCAGCAGCCTCCCCCGCTATCTGATCCAACTCACCACCAGGTGGTGATCAGTTGACAACTCCGCTCCTCTTCACCCAGGTGTCCAAGACATACGACTGCAGATCTGATGATACAACCACTAAGTCGATCATCCATCGTTAGCCTAAGGTGTTCTGGTACCAAGTACACTTATGAACCACTTATGAACCACCCTATACTATGCTAACAAAGCACCACTTGGGTTCGGATCAGGCAAGCCGTTACTCCCAGTCACCCCCTTTCAGCTTTCTCCATCCTTGCCCACGTGGGCAATGAAGTCCCCAAGCAGAACTATAGAGTCCCCAGTCGGCGCCCTTTCTAGGACGCCAGACAGAGACTCCAAGAAGGTCATGTACTCTGACCTGCTGTTTGGTGCATAAGCATCAACAACAGTCAGAGACTTCCTCAATAGAGACTCGCAAAGAGGCGACCCCCTTGTTCTCGGGGGAGAAAGCTGGGCGGTACTAAGATGGGGGCTCGTGAGTATCCCCACACCATAGTAACCATAGTAAGGTAGACAACGAGCTACAACCTTGTTTTAATCAAGACGAGCCGTCCTCCGATCTGGACACATAGCATTGGTCTTTATGCGCAGCCGGCTGTGAGACGAGTGGTCAGGGACAATCTACAAAGTGCAACGCCAAAAAGAGATGCTATGAAAATATTCAATAACTTCACTGTTATACAGTGTAGTACCACAAAAAATACTTAACACATCAATGGTCTTATAGTTGTACTACAACATTTAGTTTGAAACAATATGCTTTTTCATAATCAGAAGTGAAACTCTTAGCACTGGGCAAGTCAGTCTGCAAAATACACAGTATTTTTATTTATGTGTATTTTTAATTTGATATTTTTTCTACTTTTATATGACTTCCTAAACTTTGCAAAATTGACCTATTTTTAAAATGATGGGTATGTCACTTCATACTTTGAAAATTAACCTTGACTATGTGTAACCTATTGCATACCTAACTTTGTTTATTTGATACCTTCGGGGATCCGGCAGCCCATGTTGTGTTTATTCCTTTCATGATAAACTGTTTTCCATTCGCTAGTGAGGCATCGTAGCTCCCTACAGCAACAAATACAATATCTCCTGCTTGGTTTCTCTGCCAGTTCAGTAGCTCATAAGTTGCTGCAGGGTCTCCATTTTCATCAAAACCCACAGTTTCTCCTGTCTGAAAGGTGACATTCACATCTTGGAGGTGTTTCACAACCTACCAACAGAGAATAATAGTGAATAACTTAAAGTACAGAGTTATTATTTCAGATTTTTTTCTTAATTATTGAAGGCGACCTCTAACCTCTTTAGGCTCTAAAAATGTTTTCCATATACAGAACTGATTCACCGCTTCACCACTATGTCCACATGTCAACATGTTGTGCATGGCATGAGCCACAGCATACACAGCTTTATACACATTGTTGGATATTCTTAGCTTTGAAACATCTGTGAAAGAACTGTTGATGTCCTCTAGTCTCTCAGAACCAGAGCACTGGGTCTGACCATGCAGACTGGTTTGGAAGCTGCAACCAAATGTGTCTTCCCAGAACTCTCTTAGCAGATTATTATGAGGGTCTTGACTTGGGTTAACCTGCAAAAGAAACTCTCGCAGGCCTGGGATCTTAACTTTTCTGATGGTGAAGCCCAGAGACCCTGTCAGGATTCCCGAGTACCTCTTGGTGGCCAGATGACTTGCCATAATCCAGGACTCACTGCCTACCCACTGCAGACCAGTCAAATTCTGCTTGAGAGCTTCCTCAAGCAGCATTTCTATCTCCTGGGAGAGGAAGGCAACTAAAACCTTTGCACTGCCGCTTTGGATCACTCTGACCACCCTGGCAATTTGCCCATCGGGGTGAGTGCTTGAGATGACTTCTGAGTACTCAATGCAGACCCCCTCCTGCCTTGCAGCTGTGATAAATGTTTCCATGCCATTGTTACCATAGTCAGTGTCACTTCTAACTGCCCCAACCCATGTCCAGCCAAAGTGCTTTACCAGTTTTGCCAAGGCTCTGCTCTGATAGTAGTCACTAGGGATGGTTCTGAAGAAGGAGGGGTACTCCTTTCTGTTACTCAGACAAGCACAAGTTGCAAAGTAACTGATCTAATAGAAAAGAAAAAGGAGAGATACATAAAAAACATAATATAAAACACATTTATAATATTTGAATACAAGTAATAACTGACAAAAGGTAGACTTTTGACTGAATCTGCTGCATCTGTTCGAACCCTGGAAACCTTAATTCTGACCTTACAGCCCTGAAATGAACTTTAATTATACCATAATTCAGTCTTTGTTGATGGTCCCTTCATACTAAGTTGTAAAAAGGAACATGGTGAAATCAGTCAAAAAATAAAAACAGATATGACATATTTACCACTGGTATTTGGAAAACCCCTGCAATTCGTAGCATCGCAATGGTTGAGGAGGAATCAGATGGTCCGATGATGGCATGAACAGATGACTGGCCGGAGCAGGTTTGACCCAAAGTCCTTTCCTGTCCATTTATTAGACCCATCACCACACTCGTTGAATACAGTGTTGAAGCACAGTTGTCAAACACCTTATAACCAATTGAGATATTAGGCAGCAGAGAGCTGCTATTGTTGATCTCCTGAATGGCAAAAATCATTGTTTGGGCAAATTGAAATTGTCTCATAATTATCCTGAAAAGAGTGAGAAGAGTTTCAACAAACAGCGTTTCAACATTTCTTCTGTTAAAAAACAAAACAAATGAGAAAGGAGACAACTAAAAATACCCAGAGCATATGAGAGGTTCTGGAGTATCTGTGAAGGAGGACGGAGGCTTTGATATTAGATTATGGAGGGAGAAAACTCCTCCAATAGTGATATCTCCTTCCTTAGATAACAGAGGAATCTCTGGGCTTCCCAGCATCTCACAGAGCGCCGTGTCTTCCTCTGCTCCAATGGCTCCCACAAAAAGCACAAACAGTAACATGACATAGGCATAT
>CAKALG010020389.1:0-12999 GCA_916700815.1 Helicolenus hilgendorfi | reverse complement strand
GCCGCGGATGAGGCTGAAGGCTGAAGCAGGAAAAGCCAACACTAGGATCAGCATTGATTCATGGAGAGACCTTGGTCTGGTCAGCTAACATTACTGCCAAGCAGCTGAAATATAGAGTGATATTGTGCTTTTAGCTGACGTGTGTCTCCTCACTGTGTTGAGCGATGCTCCTTCATGTCTATGTAGAGCGAGCACAAGCGCGAGTCTGACGCTGACTTTCGGTGTCTTAACGGCCACAGGTGTCGCTGTTAACAAGACGTTTCTGATTCTTACAAACAGTCCCTTTAAAACTAGAGTGAAGATACTGGTATCATATGAAACTAGAAAACCTGTCCTTTGGTCCATTTGTATGGACCAATACAAGTCCTTTGGTACCAACCATGTCATGATACTACCTCGATGTGAGGGAGGCTAAATAAGACTCCAAAACTGTCATGGCCATTTTCAAAGGGGTCCCTTGACCTCTGACCTCCAGATCAGTGAATGTAAATGGGTTCTATGGGTACCCACGAGTCTCCCCTTTACAGACATGCCCACTTTATGATCATCACATGCAGTTTGGGGCAAGTCCTAGTCAAGTCAGCACACTGACACACTGACAGCTGGTGTTGCCTGTTGGGCTGCAGTTTGACATGTTATGATCTGAGCATATTCTTTATGCTAAATGCAGTACCTGTGAGGGTTTCTGGATCAATATCTGTCATTGTTTTATGTTGTTCATTGATTTCTAATACTAAATATATACAAACATTTGCATAAAAGAAGTATATTTGCCAACCCCCAGGTTGATAAGAGGATTAAATGATCAAATACAAATCTCCCTTTAAGGTACACTTTTAACAGATACAAAATGTATGATTCATTTGCGATTAATCACGATTACATTAGCCCTAATTCTAAGCTATGAAATTGCAATTAAAAATTGGATCAGGATTTATGCACAGGAAACCTGTGACATTTTTGCTGTAATGAGTGAGTGTCAGTTTCTCCAGTTAGACAAGAGAGTAACAATCACATACCTACACCACACGTCAAAGTGGACACCCCCTCCACTGCTTAGGCCTTCACTTGAAAGAGAGCTGAGCAGCAGCCTCTGAACAGGAACTCCATCAGGAGCCAGAAGCACATGAGTCTCAGTGTGGCCAAACAGCGGATCAGGGACACAGAGAGTTGTGGTGGTACGAAACAGCTTCAGGTTCACACCTGTTGGAGATGACAAACCGTACATCTATCAGACTGACGCAGACGGAAGAACAACTTCTTGGGATATTCTTAGGTTGAAGGTTTTATACAATAAAATGGCCTTACTACTCTCTATGAGGTTTTGGTCCACTTTATCAGCAGGGTCACCCTCCTGACAGGGGAAACTGTACTGGACGTAGCAGTCAGCCTCACCCCACACGGTGGACTGCAGCGGTGTCAGTCCGTTTACCTTCTCCACTCTTATCACAAACAGATGCTCTCTCATAGTATCCTCTTGTGCTGCAATCAGCTGAGGGGGAGACACAATAGTGAAAGGAGGTGAAAGGGTCTTGACAACCTGTCAGCACAGTCGGTGTGTACTCTTCACTTACATGAAAAGGAAACAAAGACATGCACTTGGTTGAAAGATGTGACATTTCTTAGTTGACAAACCTTCACGCAGGCACACACACACGCTTCACACATTTTCAAAGTACTTTAAATATCTAAATATAAGCAGCGTTACACCTAGTTTACTCACTAAATTATTGTTAATATTTTTAATAGTGCAGATTTTTTTCTTCCAGTTTTAGTACTTTATTGTGCATCAGCAAAACTTCCCAAGGAGCTTTTCTAAGAACAGCCTTGGAAGGTACTGCTAACCTGCAACTCTCTGCTTGACAAGAACACAAACACACACAAAATGCTTGGAGCATTATGTAACAAAGATGAACACACCTTTGTTTGTGAGTGAGGCTGGTGATCAAGCAGATGAACTGGTCTCACCAGATGAGACAAGCTGTCGTATTCCTCATCCCTCGTGCGCTGCAGAGCAACTATCTGCTCTGATTGGCCCAAAGCCAAAACAACCCTGAGGTTCCCTTTACAACTACCTGAGGACACATCAATGACTGGCATGTAGCAGTCCACCCCTAAAACAGGGTACTGCGCCTGGAGCAGAAGGTGGGCGATCTTTGGATCTCTGCAGGGGAGAAAAACAGAGAGGAGGGTTACTGGTCTCACATACAGCCTCACAGCGACAGGTACATTTGAATCCACATTTACAAGGTGTGTGTAGTGAAATGTCTTGTGGAAAATCCTGGAGTTTCATTTTGAGAAGTCAAGAAATGTAAAGTTTGTAGAATAAAAGATCACTAACTGTTCTATTTGGTACCACAGCGCCTCCCAGAGGACAGGTTCAATAAAAGAGGGTGTGAAGGATCCCTTTAAACCTTTTGCCTGCTCTGAACTCACAGATGTGTTTCTAATTACTAGGGCTGCTACTAATGATAATTATCATTATCAATTAATGCTGTTGGCTATTTTCTTAATAAATCATTGGATCTGTTACATTTTCCCAGCAGCTGAAGTTGTCGTGTATTATTGCTTGTTTTGTCCGACAAACAGTCCAAAACCCAAAGATATTCAATTTACCATCATAGAGTACTAACAAAGACAACAAATATTAACATTTGAGGACAGAACCAGTGAATTTTTTGTACTTTTGCACGAAACAACAACTTCAGATTAATCGATTATCAAATAAGTTGCAAATTAATTTTCAATCAAACAACAAATGACAAATGAAAACAAATGACTGATTAATTGACTGCTTGTTTCAGCTCTAATTGGAAGTTACCACTACGTGAAATATTTAGTGATCATTCTGTGTTCACAACTTATTCAGACAATTTTCTACTGATTTCCGGTCAAAGGATTTAAAAAAATAAATGTTGTCTTTCCACGACTTGCCTAAATGACATGTAGAACTGGTGGAGAGGTAATTTAACGAGACCAAGGAGTCGATCCTGCCCTGAACTTCCTGTCTTCTGCCACACCTCGATTACCACCACATTATTCTTCATCCGCTCCAGCAGCTTAGTTGTTAAGGCCACAGGAGTCACCTGAAAACAAGGATGGAGTCAGTGGGATTCTGCATTTACAACATAGGAGAATCAGCTTCTTTTGTAGTCTAATAAGAAATGAAGATGTGGTTAGAAGACTTGATCTCCTGGGCTAACCTGAACAAAGTTGAAACAGGGATTTGTCCGACCCCAGCTGACGACAGATCTCACCGTCTCATCACACCAGAGTTTACAGTTCAAGTACACGTTTGGAGCCTGCATGGGCCCACAGGTGAAGTTCTTTCCATCTGGCACCATTAGTAACGTATGCAGCAGGACCTCAGGGTCCTCCTCCACCTGCTGCCGGGATTTGTGAGGAGATGTGCAGAGGCCGGGATGGGGAGAGGGTTTCTGAGGGCTGCAAACATTCAGCCTGGGATCTTTAAAAGAGATACCTGCTAATTCCTCTCTGTCAGTGTCAACATGTTGAGATCTGGAGCTGGTTTCTCTCAGTGGACTGGGTAACGTTGGTGAAGGCGATGTGTCTCTCTGAGCCAGCTTGCTTCTATTTCTTTCAGAAGCAAAATCTTTGTTGCCTTCAGCAAGTTCTAGTGACACCTGAGAAAAACAAGAATATTACTTCTATGGCAGTCATGTATAACAAATATCAGGCTTGCAACAGAAAAAGAAAAACGTATATACCTTGAGAGGTCCAATCTCCTGTGTTTCACTGTTTCCTTCCACGCTCTGTACGGGTATGATGGCAGACTGACTCAGCTGCTCGCTCTGCAGCAGACAGCGCAGCGGGTGAACTGCCTTGCCGATGGGAACAGGCTGCAACAAGAGAAGCCAAGGTCATCACCAGCACTTCATTCCTTTAGCTACTTTAATTCATTTCATGAATGTCTACTTGTGTTTCTAGGCATTTATTCAAAACAGGAAGGAGCTCTATTTCAGAAAAGATTCATATTAAGATTATTTTAGTGGTGCTAAATGATACCACATATATATGACACCAGAGGCCTGTACTATGAAGCAGGATTTGGCGTTAGCGAGGTAACTTCAGGGTTAACCCGTCAGGGGTTTTCAGTCCTACGAAGATCACCATGGTAACTGATGCTGAACACCTAACCTGCTCCGGAGCAGGTCTCGTACTCGTAGAAAAGCACCACTTACTGACCATGGTAATGGTAATATTACACAGAGACGAAGAAGTTGAAATCATAATCCAGACTAAAAACAACAGTTTAAACTGAAAAATGGATTTATGCTGTGGGTGTTTACCGCTTTGAATTCTGTTTTTAGATTTATGTTTTTACTTCCTCTTGAGTCTGTTTCACACCGCCGGAGAGGGGGAAGGTTGAAATAGCCATACAAGCCGTATCAAAATGAATGGATATAATGAGGTGTAGTCCATCCCTGCTTTACATATAGTAATGCTATTTATATCTAAACAACTATATCTGACTTTTGAGTGTTCCCTTACATTAATAAGTCTGTTAATCCACGCACTCAGACATCGGGAGTTTTTTCTTTTGCCAGCTGTTCTTCCTGCATCTGGCAGCTTCAACTGTGTTACTTTCAGTCTGGATTGTGTGTTCAACTTCTTCGTTTTTGTCTAATATAGTTCGCTCTTCCTTTGTTAAATGTGCCGCTCTGTCTGTCTGCCTGCAGTCTGTAGACTTGTCCGTGTCTGTGATTGGTTATATACTGCAAACACGTCCCTGTTCATGTGAGCGCGCTCGTAACCAGACTGAGAAACTCTGGGTTGATTTATTGAGTTGATAACCAGCTTTGTAGTACAGTTTAGCAGGATCTCAGTTGTTAGGGTTAGTGAAGCCAGATAAAGAGAAGAGACCATGGGGATGTTGAACTGGCTTCGTAGTACAGGCCTCTGGCATAAATACACCCTGACAATATAAACATCAGAAATATTCATTTAAAACCATCAGTACTATATTTTGCAAACAGATAAACATTATAATTTATTACTAGCGGAACAACTTACATCACAACAACTACATTTAGGTAAACCCAAATATAAACCTTAGATACCCAAGAGTCAGTCAGTCAGTCAGTCAGTCAGTCAGTCAGTCACTGTCTTAAGCCAACCAATGTTACTCATTTGAAACAATCAAATGAGTAACGTTTAGTCCAAAGCTACTTACTTTCTTTCGGTCGCTGTTTCGTGAGTAAATCTTGAAAATCAGATCAGTTCCCCACCATTTTTTAACTGTTGCTGTACTGAAGTGGACAGGAAACACAGAGTGCTGATGGAACTTGACTGCTAAAAAACACACAAGAGTGTACAGTATGTCAGATTCAGTCACAGAAACAGTGTTTTTCACTCAGGTGGGTTTCAAAAAAGCAAACTATAACAGGTCATACTTCCTCCTGTGACTTTACTGGCAACAGCCCTGGTCACCTCCCCATGTCCACCCTTACTACGATCACGTCGACTGGAAGTGGAGGCCGTCGGGAACACATACTCTACAAAATACGTGCTGATGAAAAAGAGAGGAGATATCACAGGCTTTTGTTACTAATGACTGCAATGTTATTTTTAAATGAGATCAAAATAATAATTGTTTTGCCTACCACTTCTTGCTGGTTATTGGTCGAGGAGGTTTCCCTTTGCTAGAGGTCTTTCTCTGTGTGGTGGTTGGACTGACTGTGGGTACCGTCAGGGAGTCGATGGTCACTTTCACCAGTCGGATCAAACTCAGCGAAGTCCAGTGCTCTGCACTCAGGCCAGGAGGGATACCACCAGCATCTGCAGTCTGCTGAGGCTCCACATTTGGACTGGACACAGACAGATATGATGACTAATTGTCTTAAATGTACAAAACGTGGTATGGTTACATCTCGTCTTTTCTCTGTATGTATATTGTATGTTTTGTCTGTGCTATACACTATCCTGGTGCCTTGTGTATCCCATATATCCTGGGGAATGTTTTATCAAATGGTTTATTAAGCTGCTCAATTTCCTTCTGCATTCTTTGTAACTGGCTTATTTATAGATTTTGATCGATTAGAGTAACTTAGAGAAAATAGATTTTTACTTTTAGAGTGGCTACCTTTTGGAGGTGGAGGGATAAAAAAACATTGGATGACACACACCACACCACACTCCATCTTCTGAAAGGAGCTTTTTACTGTCCAAGCTGAAGGAGGATGCTTACCCTCCACTAATCTTGGGTGGTGACTGCGCCAGCTGGTTTTCACTCAAGGACATTGTTCCTTCAGTGTTGTTTGGCCGGATATCTGACATCTGAAAGACAAGAATGACTTCAAAGAACCCTCTGCTACAAAATCACATACACTGACGGTTATATTACACATAAAACATGCTTTCCCCCGACAATCATCAGAAAATTGTCTACTTACAGGAGTTTTGTAGAACAAATTTTCCAGTAAGCTCTGATCATATTGTGGATCATTGAGCTCACTGTCCTCACACACACTGCTATGGCCAGACAGAGATTCAGGGAAAGAGTCATCTCCATCCCAGAGGGGCAGAGGTGACGTGTTCAAGCTAAACAGAAGAAAGAAAAAAGAAAAGAAAAGTATAAATGCTGTGAAAAAAATGCATTTTCCGTCACCTTTGGAAGTGAATGTAAACTTAAGTACCTGCCGAGGAGCAGGTCCACAGCTCTGTTATCCATGTCAACAGGACAGTCCAAGTTGCAGTCTGAGACTACAGCAACATCATCAGAGTGCTGGAGAGTTGAATCGGCATGAAGAATATTTTGTAGAAACATCCCAGAGGGAGAAGGGAAGGGCCTGCAGGCAAAGGAATAAAGTATTTCAGACAGTGAATTAGAAAACGAGAGAAAACATGGCTGTTGTTGTTGCTGTTGTTTAGTTTTACAAACTTTTGAAACACTAACTTGGAAGGTGGCAGGCTGTTATCCTTTGGGAGAGGCAGAGGGGTGTCTTTCAGAGCCGGAGCAGAATCCGTGTTACATTTCAAAGCTGATACGACCATAGCATTTCTGAGTTTGTTCCCACGCTCCAGAATAACTGAGATGAGAGAAAATGTTGGGTATTTGTTAAGAGCCAGTCAAATTTGTGCATTTGTGGTTATGTACATCTGATGTGTAGTCATGTTGCAACTAACCTGAGAGGATATCATTGGTCGTTTGACTATTCGGAGATCTGTTGGTTGTCGGCATTTGATTCTCCAGTGACTCTTCTTTGTCTTTCTGGGCATTTTGGAAATATAAGTGGTCTTTCCCTCTGAAAGTAATACAGCAATATATACGGTAAGATTATATGCTCAGATTCAAACTTGCTATCGACGAGGTCTTATTACAACAAACAGGCATTTGATTATGAATAGTACCATCGCAACAGCAACAACTTCAAACCTTGGAGTGTTTCCACCGCTGCTCCCGACTGATTCTTTCCCACTGCCAGCTGAGAGCGATCTGGGCTGCGAGGGCACAGTCAGTGAGGTGACTTGCGGCACTTCAATGCTGATATCTGTGACGGGACCTGAGCTGCTGCTGTCATAGGCTTCTGTCAGAGGCTCCAAATTAAGGGAAACCTGAGGGGGTAAAAGAGGGTTAAATGGTTTGTTTGTCAATGCCACAATTTGAAATGGTGATAAGAGCCAGAAGTGGGTGATGGGAGATGAGTCCTAAATTACTGAATGCTCCCTAAACACTTTACAGAAGTTTTGAAAGGCATTATACATCCGATGTTTTAGGTTCTCGTGCCTTTAAAAGTTACTTGTGATACTCTTTTGTCCTGACACAGTAAGGTCACAGTCAGCTGCAAAACAGCATCCCTGCAGTTGGTAGCGATTCATGGTCTTGCCTAAAGGCACTTCAGCAGGTCACATACTTGCCATAAGGTGAAATTCGAGTTTTCCTCCAGGTTAAGTGGAGTCTTCCTATTCACTGAACTTCAGTGCACCAAACATTATTCCACAAATGCAGTTGGCAGGTCAATGTGAATTAAGGTTTCTCACCTGTAACTCTCCCAGCTTCTCAGATGTCGGAGATACAAGGGTGTAAAATCCACTGATGGAGTGTGACAGAGAGAGACGAGAGATGCCTGCGACCTGAGCCCGTGAGATCGGCAAATGATCAGGTTTTGTCAGAACTTCCAGCACAAGAGAGCTCATATCTGTTCATCAATGACAATGACGTTAGTGGCTGATTTTAAATAACATTTTACAGGCAGGCATATCAAAGCCTTCTTAGTTACCTGTAAGATATGAGGTGAACTGCTTTGGCCCACAGCGGATGGGGAAGCGAGCTGTGGTCTTGATGGTCTTCTGTGACAGATGTGATCCATCTCTCGGAAAGAAGTGTGTCCCATTGGAAGACTCTCCCCACCAGCGCAGCCTGACGAATATTGAAGACGGAGGCTTGTGAACTGTCCATAATACCCGACTTATCGTCACCCGCAGGAAGCATCTTAGCTGGCCTTCGACCAGAGGGGGGAGGCTGGTGGCGGGGGACACATCGCTGGGGACTGCAAAGAGTTATTTTTGATTACAACAAAAACACTGTAAGACACAAGACAAAACACTGTAAATACTAATGTCAACCACATAATGGGACAGGTGAGAGTGATATTTGCTGCAGCTTTTAGCTCGATGTTTGCTGGTTTGCTAACAATCATTTACTGTACTGTTTACTAAATCTGTGCAATTGCTTACTGACTTTCTGCAGAATAATTATGATGATATGATGTTAACATGTTGTCTAAATCAATGATTTTGAGCATGCTGAAATTAAAAACAAAATAAGTTACTAAAGTCTGTTTTACACACATATGAGGTTTTATGGAATATATGTAACATTGAAAAACAGTTCTTTTACATGTGATTTAGTAGACGTTCGTTATACTGTGATACACTGATATCTGAAAATATTCTTGTTAATATGGTGATGCTACGGTTACTGTACCCTACTGTTCACATGTGCAGAAAGATTACAAATGTATCACACTGCTAACAAGAAATAGCCACAGTCAATCCCTCTGACCTACTGTAATTATCCCCGTTGCAATATTTGACTTGAAAATCAATGAGTTATACAGATAAGATACTACTGACAATATTGCATTAACCTATGAGTGTTTGAAACTATGAAAGCGTTCCCAGTCTGATCACACTATTGCCTATTATACGATGTTGTTGACACAACAGTGCTGGAAGTTTAACAAGACAAGTAAAACCCAATCCTTGTAGTCAGGGTCTCAACAACCCCAGTATTGAATAGTTTGATCAAACTGTCTCACAATGACATGACTTTATTAAGTCCCTTATCTAGCTTACATGGGCAGCAGCACTCCTCAACACCAAATCCTGAGACCTTTTAGATTATAGCAGCAAATACACATCCAGGAACACAACATAGTGAGAGACACACTTCCACTAAACAACTGAGTAAACCCTCATTCATATTGACTGTTTTCATGCCTCCAAAGAGCCATGAACAACACTGACAGCACATCTCTAAACTACACAACCCCAAAGGACATGAGAGCAGATAGACCTCACAGAACATCAGCTAGTCAGCTACCAAACCAGGCTAATGATGAGAGACTGACAGCTGACGCTAACAGCTAGTCAGCTACCAAACCAGGCTAATGATGAGAGACTGACAGCTGACGCTAACAGCTAGTCAGCTAACAGACCAGGCTAATGATGGGAGACTGACAGCTGACGCTAACAGCTAGTCAGCTAACAGACCAGGCTAATGATGAGAGACTGACAGCTGACGCTAACAGCTAGTCAGCTAACAGACCAGGCTAATGATGGGAGACTGACAGCTGACGCTAACAGCCAACAGCTACCAGAGGTGCTAGCAGCTAGCTAAGCTAAGCTAAGCTAACAGCTAACTCACCTCTCTTCTTGCCGCCTCCAGCTGTACCGGTCTTGTGTTTTCTGCTCTTCATCTCGCAGCTCAGTGAATGTCGCTGTTGACCGCCAGCCTCGAGCCGTTAGCCGTTAGCAGACATCACTGTTCTCACACTGCAGCTAACGGTAACTAATGATCCTTTTACAAGAGCTGCTTGAGCTGCACATGCACATACACACACACACACACACACACATTCAAACGGCAGCGCGCTGAACTGTCACCCAGCAACAAAGTCCGAAGGTGCCGCCTCCGCTGCCGCTGCTTTTCACAGAGGCACTATGGGAAATTGAGTTTATTTTGTTGTGGAGGTCTTGAAGTCCCGTTTCTGCAGAATTGACACTAGTCTGTACCACACACTTAGTGACAGCTACTTGGTGTTAACAGTCTCACACTTAGGCAGGTTTAGCTCAGATCTAAACGATCAAATTTGCCAATTAATTATTGCACCTATTCACTGTAATAATAATTTATAGAACCAATTATGGTTGGATTTTTTTTAAAAATCATAATAGGCCTAATGGTCGATATAATCGGCTTAATGTATATTAAATGGCTTATAAAAGTAGAACTTAGAATTTAAGTTACAATTATCGGCCATTTATCTCAGCTTTAGGTTTTGAGTTTCAGTTTAAAACAGTGAAACACATTCTCTTGTTTAATTGCTCACATTTGACCCAAAAACTGCATTTAACACATAATTTAGGCTTTATTTTTATTTATTGGAATTATGTGGCACATTTGTGCCACATAAGGGGGAAAAAGAGACAATCAAATAAAACAATACAAGACAGTACAAACATTTAAAAATGAATGTATCCAAAACTTTATCTAAAAAAATGTCAGTTTTATATTTGCACATATTGTGACCCACATTAATATGAAATTCATACCATACGGGCAATTTAAAGTCGCCTATTAACCTAACCTGTATGTTTTTAGACTGTGGGAGGAAAGACATTCAACTCCATCTGCAAAAATGAAATAAAAACATTATAAACTATTATGAAACTTTACAATAAGCTAAAAGCACCACACATTATCACTGAGTGGATCAACGCCATATAGCCTCCTTTTACATCACCAGCAGAGGGAAGCACTGATCTCTCCATCACTCTACGAAGCCTCACTAACAGGAGTATGTAGTGATTTTCTTTCTTTCTCCAACCAGAGATTAAAAGAGGCTTGCTGTATTTCTGCTTCACTTTATTTAGCTGTTGCAGCTTCTCTGTCGGTCGGCATTGTATTCAAGTCTATTTTTCCAGTCGTGCACAATCACTGACACTGTAACACGTAATCAACTCAAAATATTTTATAAGTTAGGATGGTTCCCAACATATTAAAATTCTGCCTTTTACTGTGCTGAATTGATATACAGTATGTACTTGACAATATGTTGAGGTAGACATATGGTCTAGTCATGTATGCTTTATGTAGTTTGGACTACGCTCTAGCATAGCAACAAGTCCCTCTGCAGTCATGTTTGTTGTGGTGATCATGGTAACAGTGAGGGCGGCTGAGGGTGGATACAGAGGAGTGCAGAATAAAGCCCTTTGAATTCTGGGAAAAGTCAGGCCTTAGGTTGTAAACTGGACCTGTGAAAATATTACTATAAACCCTTCTGTTTCTGATTTGACTGTAGAAAAAAAAGCATCTTAAATTGGTAGACATGAACCTCTGCTGCCTGAAGTCAAACTGAAAAACGATGCCCTGCATAGGACATAACATGTATCTTTATCTGTACTAGTAGCTACAATATGTGCTTCTATTAATATGGACAAAGTAGTGGCAAACCTTGTTGACAAGATTGTGTCCATTTTTATATTATACACTTGTGGTCTCAGATACTTAGTGTTATGAATCTAAATGTAGCTAGAACTGTCTTTTAATGGCATGAATACTTGCAATGAAACAGATTAGAGCTTCAGGAAGGCAGCTAAAAGCTATCCATCCAATCCAAGGGAAAATAATCAAGTCCTTCTGTTTAGTGTGCACGCAGGAATGTGCACTATGCATCCAGTATACGGCCTGTTCTTACATTTGCTGAGTGTCAGTGTGTGCTTGGTGAGCGTGTCTGTCTGTATACACTGTGGGGAGCTGGAAGGAAAACCTATACTGTCTGTATCACTGTGAGCAAGCAGAGGTATTATTCCTCTGTCAACCCCCTATGTTTCACTCTCACAGATCATTCAATCTGCAGGATGCCCCCCAAATAAGGTCACATATAAAGGCCTCTTAGTCTCCGAGCTCATACAGTGAATTTTAATACTGTATGGTCCACTTTACTCTGTTTTAAGATGGGTTATGACCTACTTAGACACAGATATCTGAGATATCTGAGTGGTATGCAGCCAGCGGTGGTGTGTGAGTTCAGACATGAAGTCTGGAGAAGACGTGTTCCCAATCACTTGGCGTGCAGAGCGTGATTAATGACGCCCGGCCTCTGAAGCTCAATAAGAGGCTGACAGATCTGGTTCATCTGTTCCAGTAGACAGCCAGTTATTGAAAGAGTCTCCCACAGGCAGCAATGACCACATCGTTCAGTCAGCTGGGAACAGACTGGCACACCCACAATGACTGGTTCCTTGACTCATAGCACCAGTCTGAGCTGCAGTGCTGAGGTCTGAAATAGCCTATTACAGAAGAACTTCCACCAAAACCACATTACTTTAAAGCACTTCATGGAAGTATTATCACATCTAAATGGACTTGAATACTCAAATCCAAAAACATTACACCAAATAGAACATTCTAGATGCCTTGTGTATCATCTTATACACATTCCACGTTTCACTGTGATTCAGGCACATTTGGTATCTTTGTAAACTTCTGCATCTACTCATTAGAAATACAGTTGTGAGAGTCTGCATACAGCTGTGTTGATTTGTAATGACAGACCCTGGAGTGGGCCCAGTGTAGGAAAAGGACGGCATATACAGTATGTCAGTTTTTAAGCAAGCAGGAGAGACAAACAGCCTTGCTCAGTTAACTGAAACCAGCACAGTGTGCGAAGGGCAGAGGCCTCACTCCATCTGCAGGAACTGGCCAGGTGGGGCAAGAGAGCATTTGGCCTCTGGGGGCTGAATGCCAGTCCT
>CAKALG010020385.1:0-11985 GCA_916700815.1 Helicolenus hilgendorfi | reverse complement strand
GACTAAAATATCATCTGAGCATGCGTGTCTTTCACTCAACACCAGCACCCCTGATCATTGTAGCCTATGTTATATGTCACCACCACTGTGTGTCTGAGTGTTGCAGCTGGAAGGGGTCATAGACTGTATACAATACACAACACCACACTATAAGTGTGTGTGTGTATCATCCTTTCCTATTGTGTCTGTTGTAATAATAGAAATAGATTTTTTTTTTCAAAAGTCCCAAATGTGTGCAAATTAGTTTGAGAATATGCACCATTAAGTTACATTAAGCCAGGTTCTGTATTATTACTTAATTTTGAGGCGTCCCTGACGAACACTATTTTAAATTCCTTCACTATTTCAGATTATACTGTGCTGTTATGGTGCATATGGGTACACTATATGGCCAAAAATACCGGTCAATATTATATTCTGTGTTGGTCCACGGCTGATTAAAATAACGTCTGAGCATGCGTGTCTTTCACTCAACACCAGCACTGTATCCCCCTGATCATTGTAGCCTATGTTATCTGTCACCCCCACTGTGAGTGTTGCAGCTGGAAGGGGTCATAGACTGTAAAATACACATCACCACACTATGAGTGTGTGTCTGTCTCATTACATCCTTTTCCTATTGTGTCTGTTGTAATAATAGAAATAGATTTGTTTTTCTCTCTCTCTCTCTCTCTCTCTCTTCTTCTTCTTCTTTTTTGGCATCATGCCCTGGTGCTCTTAGTCCCTCGGGGCCACCCAAAAGTCCCAAATGTGTGCAAATTAGTTTGGAAATATGCACCATTAGGTTACATTAAGCCAGGTTCTGCATTATTACTTCATCTTGAGGCGCCCGCTGTGCCGAACACTATTATAAATTCCTTCACTGTTTCAGATTATACTGTGCTGTTATGGTGCATATGGGTATACACTAAATGGCCAAAAATACCGGTCCATATTATATTCTGTTGTTGGTCCACGGCTGTCTTTCATGGTTTGGGCCAGGCCGTTTGTTTCCAATTATAGGAAATGTTAATTCTACACTTTACAATTATATTTTAGACCAGGTGTTCTCAAACTTTTTGGGGCCAGGGACCCCTTACCGGGAGAAAATTTTCCGACGACCCCTTCTTAATCATACCACTGATTAAGCATGTGCTTACTACCATTTGCACTCTTAGATGCCACAGGAGCTATTTGTATTCTAAAACCTTTCAACTTAAATACTTCAAACTTGTTTCATAATATTGCTAAGATAAGATAAGATAATCCTTTGTTAGTGCCACAGTGGGGAAATTTGCAATAATATTGAATGGTATTACCACTTATATACCTCTAAACAGAGGCTGATTTTATTCAAATTGCATTTAGAGCATTTATAGCCTACATTTCAAGTATTTGATCTCAAAAGCTTTCAGAAAATGAACAGTACAGCAAGCATGGCATAGTCCTAATAAATCCCCAAAAATAAATTTACCAGTCTAAAGCTGACTTTCAGTAAGTGCTTCAACTTTAAATAATATTTTAGATTTATTTTAATACTTATTGTTGTGTGTCACAATCATATCAGAGTTTCTATTGGCCCAAAGCTAACGTGGGTGGGAGTAATGGACACAATATGCTTGTTTTATTGGTGCAAATGATCCCCATCTGTAGATATACACTTTTTAATGATACAGCACGATTTTATAATTTACAGAAAATTATTTTGCGAACCCTGACAGAGTTCAACAATTTGAGAATCACTGTTTAAGACAATAGTGTGCTTACAAATTTGTCTTTCCTGTTTCAACATGACAAAACCCCCATGTATAAAGCATGCCATATAGAAATGGTCTTTCCAGTTTGGTGTTGAACAACTTCACAGGCCTGCACAGAGCTCTGACTTCAACTCTATCCAACACCTTTTGGATGATCTGACGTTACATCCAGGCCCCTTCGCCCAGCATCATTGCATCCTCTTGTGGCTGAATGGAAGAAAATCTCTGCTGCCAGGTTCCAAAGTCTTGTGGAAAGCCTTCACGGAAAAGATGAGGCTGTTATAGAGGCATTTTAGTGGTAATGATAATGAAAGTAGCGGTGAGAATGGGGAGCAGAGATTAAGTAAAGAGGAGGCAGATGTTGAAGGAGCTCGGTACGGTTTCTCACAAACTCTGCACAACCTCACACACTTTTGTCTTTTTGCAACCTGGCAGTAATTGCTTTGACATTTTGCTGACATAACACTGGTATGCCCTGCTACATTTCGAGCTATGTTAACCTTTCCCGAAATGCATCTGGGTTCACCGTTGTTAGGTTGGACCGTCATGTTTAATAAGAAGCCGTGGTCCCAGTGGAGACTGACTATGAGAGACGTCCCTTCGTGTTCGTTAATTACTCCAGATATTTTGATTATGGAAGTAATACAGCCGATAAACACTTTATGGAACAACCAGTCTCTGTAGCACATGTTTTTCTTTTCTATATCTGTGGTGTCCAAATGAGAGAGTGGGCGGGTGTCCTGGCCAACTAATTACACTTGGTTATTTCACTAATTAGCTCTTTACTCTATGATGAGGCTATGTCCAAATAGATGTCACTGTCAACAGTGCCATTTTATACTTGCAAACAATTATGGTTAATCTGCGCTGTAGACTATTATCTTGTATTAACTATTGCTGTAATTAGGAAACTGTGGTAGCAAGCAAACACTTTCCTAATTACACATTAAGCAGACACGGAGCAATATTAGCATTCATTTGGATTCATGTCTCTGGCCACCCATCAAATGTATTAATTCCCCTTTTAGCTCCGGTTTGGTCTTTAATAATTGCTTAGCTGCTAAATTCTCCACTATGTTCACCCAGCCTGTTCTCATTCCCAGGCCGTCAAATGGCGATGCATTTGACGCTCACGGTCGTCGGCGTTCGATACCGATGCACAAGGCACCCTTTAGTGTCGGTATGAGACGCACTGTGCTTTCCATTAACTACGATGTAAACTCATCTGTGCCAATATTAAACCCTCAGGGAAAGTGCTGTGGTGACGCAGTTTAAAGAGCGAAAGAGACACACAGGTCGGGCAGGAGGGGAGGTGGATGGGTCCAACAAATACAAAGCTTTCACCCAGGAAACCGCTGTTCACGTCTCGTGCGCTAACTTTCACTTTCACGTTACAATTGGCTGTTTGTTTGTGTCCCGTGTTCACAACGTTCAGTGTCATTTACACTGTACAAATGTAGTAGTTTTAAGCTCAACCATGTTGTTTTTTCCTAAACCTTACTATAGTAGTTTTGTTGCCTAAACCTATAGTGTTTTTGTTTGATTCACTCGTGTTTACTGCGACCAAAAAGTGACGCAGAGAGGTCTGACAGAGTACAGTATATGACGAGTTGGGAAGAGAACACGTTGGTTCACCAGCTCACTTTGTGTGTCTGCCGTTTGGTGCTGACGGGTAGTGTACAGATCTTTTCAATTTATTTTTGGACTAAAAACAGCTGAAAAATGATGATGACAAGAGTGGTGGGAGTGAACCAAAATAATATAGCTGCGAGCCATAAAACCAAAACAAAGAGCTGATGTTACAGATGCTGAAATGCTCAGTAGAGCTGAGGAGAACTGCAGAGTCGGGTGATAATTCTCTGAGGGTTTGTCACTACAAGAGACACCTGTCCATATTACACATAGTCATTTGAGCCATTATTAATATAAAATATTGATAAGTGCAGCTTTGAAGGTCTTATTGATAACATTTTATGCTGATGAATCATTTTTAATTAATAATACTCACAGAGCTTTTAGAAGGGTGCCGAATAAAAGTATGGCTTTTCCTAAAAAAATACATATGAGTGTGAATTAATCATTTAAAATTTTGACGGGTCCAAAATTAATGTTTTGTTTATCTCTGTGGAAGATATCTGACGTTTGGTTCCCACTTCTAACAAGGCTTCTGAGCCAATAGTAGAACAACGTTGGTATCACGTGGTACCTCTGGGTCGTCGGCGATTGAGTTGCAGTTAGTGTGCAAAAAAATTATAAAACTATATCGGCACGAGTCTCACTCCACTCGACCATAAAATATGCAGCTTGCGCAACGAACTGGCTACCACTTTTTGTGAAGTGAATGCAATGGAACGAGGGAAGTGGTGGCTGAAGGTTATCAATGTTATTAATAGCACCTTTAAGTTGCTGAAGCACTTGAGGTTGTCATTTGTAAATGCAAGTCTTGTTGCACTGCAGCTTTAAAACTCAGATTTTCTCCTCAAAGGATGAAGTTGAGCCTACTGCAACTCTATAAAAACTCATTTTTAATTGTTAATTAAATGAAGCCACCCATTTTAAAGCCCATTGTCAAAGCGCAATGTATTGCCATGCAACAATGCTTTCAAAATCTTGTGTCTAGTTGGAGCATGCTAGAACACAATAGGGATTATGGATGTTCATTTTTGCATATTTTTTTAAGATAGAGCTCTCCCTGCTTCATCTCATTCAGAAGACAGTATTTGATGTTACTCTCAGGAGCCCTGCTCTCCTTAAAAATCACCAACAGCACTATGTATATCAGGGATGTGAGACTCTAAAGATGTGCTGTTTATTTATTCAACACAACAGGGTTGTTTTCACAAAATTGCCATGGGAATGCAGCCAAAATTGGCTGTTAAGAATGAGTTCAATATGGACAAAATGTATGGAACACAGATAGAAAAAGTTAATTTCCTCGTGTTGTGTGTCCCTGGGGTTGTTTTTTATAGTGGCCATGCTCCTCGGAGAGATGCATGGTGGTCGAGAATTTACCTGACTGCATATCTGTCTTTCTCTATCTCACCCATGCATTTGCTTTAGGCTATTTCTCTGAGGGTGAGGAGGAATATCTAGTGTTTCCATGGTTACTGTGAATAAGAGTACATTGGACCCAGCTATTTAGGGCACTAGTTAAATCCCATCGTCTACTCTGCAGGCCTGCTTTTTGGGTATAATAGGTTCATAATATCCAGACACGAAGGTGCAGCCTCCAGGGAGGAGTTGGTGCCTCGCTGTGATAAGAATATGCTGAAGGAAGCAGAGATGAGCTGACAGCGGGGAGGAAGGAAGTGGGGGAAGGAGGGAGGCAAATGGGTGAGGATGAGAGCGGAGTAGTGGAGAGAAGAGGGGGGGGGGACGAGGGATGGATGGGAGAGGCAGAGAGGGTTTTGATGAATTCAAGCACATGCGAGTACCAGAATCAAGAAGCTTTCCTTGCGCCGTCTGGTCAGGATGAAATGAATTATAGAGTGTGGTGACGGACGGAGTGGCAGCTAAACTTGGGTTTTTCAATCAGCATCTTTTTGTGTTTTCCTGTGAATCTTTCTTCCTCAATCTGCCTCTCAAACACACTCTGTCTATTTCTGTTTCTTACTTATTCTCACACACATTAGCACATGTAGGTTGGGTTTCTCTGCCAATTTCACACTTCTTTGACATCATGATTCTCCGTCTGTCAGTCACATAATACCACTCATGGTCAATGAATTTAACAGTTTACTTAACCGTTTTCTATGATAAATACACAGGAGGGATTTCTATTTGGCATCAATTAATATTCCTCACACTGTCGCAGGGTTATTAAATAGGTCAGTTTTGGGGCGTTCAGTGTTTATGAACTATAAACAGGATGTCATTATTCAAAGCTTGGGTCCTTGGATGTCTGAGCACTTGTTCTCATTACAGCAGGAGCTGATGAGAGCAGAAATAAGTGAACCGCAAACACAGACAGGACACATTCATCACCGGGCCTCTGCGGTGGAGGGGAGGAGGAACAGGGGAGTCAAAAAAGAAAATTGGAAAAAACAGAAGAAATGAAAATGGGGAGAAGATGAAGATCTTATATGGAAATTAGGAGCCTGAGCTGGTGGTGTGTATGACACACACACTGCAGCAAAATAAAGCCTTGGCTATGTCCACTACCATCTGTGTGTTCCAGTGATGGAGGTGGACGTGACGGACGATGACTGGTTCACAAGTGAGGTTGTGATAGACTGGGTTTTTTTTCACGCTAATATAGCACTCTACCTCTCATACATTTTGCATTACCACGTTGGTGGAAGGGAGGGCAAGAGCAGGAGGAGACAGAGGAGGCAAAAGAGACGTGTGGAGTCAGAAACGGGGTGTCAGGGAGGTTGCGAGCAAAAAAGAAAAAAAGCCTCGGTGGGTGACGCTGCAAGCAAGGTCAGAGGGAATTAAAAATAGAAGAGGCGTAGAACCGCCACGTCAAGCCTCTCCGTTAGTCAACAGCCCCAGAGATGAGATGAAGAATAAATCAGCCCCTTTACTGCGTAACTCTCAATACGTCAAATGAGTGCGTTTCAGCCTAAATAAAGAGACGAGGTTTGAAGTGAGCCGTCATCAAAGCACCCTCGAAGCCCCCTCGGGCCTGTGTTTTCCCACAGATCTAGATGTTTGTCACTGCTCTTAACTATTTGAGTGATAACCTGTGATTACCTTGACAGTCTAAAATGCTTTGCACTGCTGATGCCGCGCCAGACAGCCTCTGTTGCCATGGTTACAGCCCCGGGAAAAGTTTTTTATATTATCTTCGGATGCTGCGTTTGTGGACGTCATGTGTGTGCATCCACGCATGGCCATGTTTGCATGTGTATGTATACCACAGTTTTTCAAAAAATCTGTGTCAAAACTCTCCTAACTGGGGCAACATGGATCCAGACGTTTTAATGCAAACACCATGGAAGTCTACTGGTTATGTAACTCAACACTGCACCATGCATACTTAAAAAGTAAGGTGTAGTCTCAGTGAAACGCCTTTGTGAGTTTAAATATAGTAGGTTTAAGACAGATTAACCTGGGCAAGACAGTGCCTAGAGAGGTTGAAATCATTAATGTTAGGGATTTTGGCACAAAGGAAACATGAAAAGCTTAAAACCCACAGCAAAACACTGCAATGTGATGCAACACCCTGCACAGACCGACCCATTTTGTCTGAGTTTGTCTGGCTGAAAAAAATGTAGAAGACAAGAGGATAAACAGCCAGATAGAATATCTCATAAGTGATGGTATTGGTAGTGTTTCTGTGCAAGGCTTGATTGTGTAATCGCACATAATAATTTCTCACAGCAATGTGGGAGGTTAAATAAGCAGAGTTATGAATGTACATATGCAGCTATATCATTTTTCTGTTCATTAATGTTCATGTTTATTTATACAACATCATTGCTGTGAGTCAATATGTGTAAGTGAGATCACTGACAGACATGAAATCCTGCATTTAGAACATACAGTATAGTATGCATAATATGGGTCAACAGCCAGAAGGTACAGTAATGAAAATGGCAATAGCGGGGCTCAAAGGTGATATATGGTCATTAAATACAGCACGGTGTCATTATCTGGCAGATGCATGTTCAGCGATTTGAACCAGGAGTTGTAAATAAAACAGACAGAATTGTGTGTAAATGATTGCTGCAGAACATGGAAAGAAAAAGAGATATTTTGCCACCCCATCAGTGATATTCTGACAGGCACCAGATCCTCCTCCTGCCTTGCAAAATCATCCATTTTCTGGCACAGATTTTTGTTTTTTTCTGGATATGATGCTAAACTCTGCATGCTGCTGTTCTGACCCAGTTTCTTACATCTTTGTCTCTTTCTCTACTGGAGAAAGATACTTCCTCAACAGGACCAGCTGAGTATTACAGAAGACATTTTTTTCCAGCTTTTATGAATCATGTAACCTGATAAATAAACTAAAAAGGCAACAAGACGGCACAGGCTACTGATAAGCAGATCATCCATTATGTTGGCAAGCCTCTGACCTGGAGAAAAACAATGAAATCTTGCTTATTCCAGCGTTGCTTTTCTGCAGCTGACCTCTGACCTCTCGTTAAAATGACAGGAATGGGAATCCAAAAAAGAGCCTCAAGACAACATAAATGTGAATTATTCCACTGGGTTGAATCTCCAGAGCAGGTTCTCGTGTGTGAATATGTCTTCTGATGATTATTATATTCACATATTATTCCCATACTCACAATATTTTAATGTTTCTTAATGCATGCGTAGGATTATGGGAAAAAAGAGAGAAAAAAAATGTTTTTTTTCGTTCGGTTTGTCAAAACATACACACGTAATTCCAATTTTACAGAATGTTTCTCTGGGGATTATTTAAAAGGACTTGTTAAATGTTTTTGATGTTGTTTGATACACATGGCACCTGTGGAATGCCTCATTACACCAACCATTATAGAATAATGATGTCTGAATATTTGCGTGTATGTGTGTGTGAGTGTTTGTTTTTGTGAAATAACCCTGAGGGGAGGATCTGGCTGCAGCTTTTATGGGGAAGACGTGCTGTTGCTATGGCGAACAAAAGTGCGTCCGTCAGATGAAACACCACCCGGTATGTTTATGTGTGTGTGTGTGTGTGTGTGTGTGTGTGTGTGTGTGTGTGTGTGTGTGTGTGTGTGTGCGTCACTGCCTTATATAATACAAAAGATTTTTTTTAAATGTAAATACATTTTGTTTTGTGCACTCACGCACATACATATAATGCAGGTGTTTGATATCCGCTTAATGACTCTCAAGTGGAACTAATGTGATTAACTCTTTCCCTCTATGTCTCTATCTCTCTCTCTTTAGTGAGGCAGTAGTGAGTAATGTGCACACAGCCAGGCTCTGTAATTGGGTTTATGCGCGTCCAATTTCAGCCCAAGGACCTCATGGAGACAAATGGTATAGGAGTTTGGCCATGTGCACATACTCACTCTTTTCTTTCTCTCTCTCTCTCTCTGTCTAAGGTAGAGAGGCAGAGATGAAAAAGAGAGAGAAAGAGGTAGAGAAAGCATGAAAAGGTCAAAGGTCATTAATGCACTGAAATGCTTTGTAATATATCTGTGCAGACATCATGTGCTTCACAGCGAGTTTATTAGAGCTGCATCTATTAGTTGATTAATTAGTCAATCGAAAGAAAATTAATCTGCATCTATTATGATAATCGATTAATCGTTACAGTCATTTTCAATCAAAAATACCAAACATTTGCTGGTTCTAGCTTCTCCAATGTGAGGTTTTGCTGCTTTTCTTTGTCATACATGATCAAATAAAATGTATATGGGTTTTGGACTGGTGGTCGGACAAAACAAAACATTTCGAGACCTATAAAAAATAAATGCAATATGCGTCTTTCACTGCTTTTTGACATTTCATAGATAAGATGATTAATCGAGAAAATAACACACAGATTAATCAGTATTGTTATGATTCATACATGTAGGCTATAGCTATCAGAATCTAATTTATTGAACAAGTATATGTATACATACAACGATTTTAAGTTGCTCTCAATGTACTTACACACATCTCCAAGAATAATTTACAGAAAGATAGAAATACAGCTAGAGACAAGGACAATAAAGCTGAACAAAAATAGGTAAAAAAAAAAAAAAACATAGAGCTATTATGTGCATACAAGTTTTGTATAGTATAGTATAAGTGTATATACAGAATAATATATATAAAAAACAATAATGACCAACAACATACAATGTCACTAGTGAAGTGTTTCTTTAAATTGTAAACAAATACAAATAGTGCAGAACAATTCATATTTAAATATATCATATCAATGTATTTTTTAATCTCCTATGGTATTTTTGTTGTTGTTGTATTTTAACTCATAGTGGTTGCATTATATTGTAATGTCCTGCTGTAATGTGTGTATAATATTCCAAAAAATCAGTAAGTAATTTATGTGTTGTTTTTGAGAATGTGTAGTATCTTATTAGATATTCTTGTCAAAATAATAATTGACTGAGAGAGATGTATACATACAAGGAATTTAAGTTGCTCTCAATATACAACACACATCTCCAAGAATAATTTACAGGAAGATAGAAATACAGCTAGAGACAAGGACAATAAAGCTGAACAAAAATAAACATAGAACTATTATGTACATACAAATAGGTAAAAAAAAAATAGCAACAATGACCAACAACATATAGCCTAATGTCTATATAGAAGATAGAAAAACAGTTAGAGACAAGGAGGATAAATATGAACAAAAATAAACACAGAACTATTATGTACATACAAATAGGTAAAAAAAATTGCAATAATGACCAACAACATATAGCCTAATGTCTATATAGAAGTGAATTGTTTCTGTAAATTGTAAACAAATACAACTAGTGCAAAGGAATAAATATTTAAATATAATTATAATATCTTTTAATCTTCTATAATGGTTGCATTATATTTGAATGTCCTGCTGTAATGTGTGTATAATAATCCAAAAGCTCTTTGGATGTAGTATTTTTAAGGTAAAAACAAAATACAAAAATACAAAAAATAAATTATAAACACGCCATCATTAGACCTTTGTTCTCTATGGTCAAGAAGCAGTTAACAAGTTATCTTGAGCGAAGGTGATCTAAAAAAAAAGAAAGAAAAAAAAGTGAATATCAAAAGAAAATATAACAAGATGTCAAAGTTAAAATTACTGTAGCAGCAGTAAATGTGAAGTTCCAAAGACATTTTTTGTTTGTTTTTGCATACAATTGTATCCTTGCTCACATAATAGATGCTTGTATTTACTGTAAAAAAGATATGATAAGATAAAATAAGATAGAATGTTATTAATCCCGAAGGAAATTCTTGTGCCAGAGATTGCTAAAAAAATACCACAAAATTACAACAAGTTCAGGTGTATAAAATAAAAAAAAGTACTATTTCTAGCACCTAATAGAATAACAATTAAGTAAGATACATTTAGTAAAATGAGTAAATACTTTAAGATGAGTAAAATAAAAAAAGGTAAAGTAAGCTAATAAACAGAAAAATAAGTAATATTGCACATGTTGGACATTAATATTGCACACAATTAATGTATCTTTTAATCTCCTATGGTATTAGTTAAGGATTTTTTTTGTTGTATTTTAACTCATAGTGGTTGCATTATATTGTAATGTCCTGCTGTAATGTGTGTATAATAGGTTAAAGAAAAATAGGTACAAAATAAACATAGAGCTATTATCTGTATAAGTGTATATACAGAATAATATATATATAAAAAACGTTAATGACATTGTTTGACATTTTGCACTGAAATTCATTTTGCATCCATAGGCAGCTCAGTTTGAGAAAAAGTACACATACAATAGACATACTGTTAACATAGACAGATTGACAAGTAAGACCCATCAGACAAAAAACAAAACACATCACAATTCTTCATACATAACCCATTACAAAATGACCATCAGTCTTTAGCAGCACATTCATTATTATTCAGCAACAAGATGGACTGAACTAGTCCATATGGATTAGTGAAGTGTTTCTTTAAATTGTAAAAACAGTACAAATAATGCATAACAATTCATATTTAAATATATCATATCAATGTATCTTTTAATCTCCTATGGTATTAGTTAAGGATTTTTTTTGCTGTATTTTAACTCATTATATTGTAATGCCCTGCTGTAATGTGTGTATAATAGGTAAAAATAGGTTAAAAAAAAATAAACATTGAGCTGTTATGTGTACAGTGTGATGTGTGATAGTATACTATAAGTGTATATACAGAATAATAACATAATAATAATAATAATATCACTAGTGAAATGTTTCTTTAAATTGTAAACAGATACAGTACAAATAATGCAGAACAATTCATATTTGAATATATCATATCAATGTATCTTTTAATTTCCTATGGTATTTTTTTTTGTTGTATTTTAACTCATAGTGGTTGCATTATATTGTAATATCCTGCTGTAATGTGTGTATAATAGGTAAAAAAATAAATGAACATAGAGCTATTATGTGCATACAATTATAGTATAGTATAGTATACTATAAGTGTATATACAGAATAATATATATATTAAAAGCAATAATGACAAACAAAATACAATGTCACTAGTGAAGTGTTTCTTTAAATTATAAACAAATAGATAGATAGATAGATAGATAGATAGATAGATAGATAGATAGATAGATAGATATAGAGATAGATAGATATCTTTTAAATCTCCTATGGTAT
>CAKALG010020384.1:0-11630 GCA_916700815.1 Helicolenus hilgendorfi | reverse complement strand
GGTGGTTCGATCCCCGGCTGCTGCGGGTCATGTGTCGATGTGTCCTTGAGCAAGACACTTAACCCCAAAATTGCTCCCGAAGGCATAGCCATCAGTGTATGAATGTGTGTGTGAATGGGTGAATGCTGACATGTAGTGTAAAGAGCTTTGAGTAGTCAGAAGACTAGAAAAGCGCTATATAAGTCCAAGTCCATTTACCATTTACCATTTATCCCATTCAGGGTGCTGGAGCTGATCCCAGCTGACATTGGGCGAAGGCGGAGTACACCCTGGACAGGTCACCAGACTATCACAGGGCTGACACATAGAGACAGAGAACCATTCACGCTCACATTCACACCTACGGGACATTTAGAGTCAATAATTAACCTGCATGTCTTTGGACTTTGGGAGGTGAAGAAAACCCACGCTAACAAGGGTCACATGTTGGGGAGTATGCAAACTCCACACAGAAGGGCCCCAAGCCGGATTGGAACCTGTGACCCTCCAGCTGCTGACAGTGCTAACCACTGCATCACCGTGCAACCCTGATCAGATGAGATTAAGATGAAAAATGAGAAGAGCCTTCTGTGTTCTTTCTCTTGACTTTACTCGTTGGCTTGCTTTCCTCACTTCGTTTCTCTTCTCGTGCACTGATTTGTTTAAGCTGAACCGCCAATCAGAGTGATTTCTCTCACCGACGGGCGCCACCGCCGATTCAACATGCTGAATCGTCCGAAAAACCTCCAACATGGGCAGACTAGAGCCGACGATGCGGGACACACTGAAACTAGACTGACGGACCCTAAACTGTCCGACGACCGACCGTCGGCTCGGTGTGTCAAGGCCTTTAGGTAGTCGAGGCATTAGATACCTGCAGTTGTGCATGAACTGACCTCTTGGTTTACATTATCCACAACTGAGGAACTATATTTGTCCATGTTTGACTGTCAGATTAAAATTCTTGGGAGGATCATAAACCATTTGGCTGGCACAAAAATCAGAGGAGATCCTTTTCTTTTTTTGTGGGGGGGAAAAACAAGCCGTCGTGACCTGAAACACTTAACCAAATTGCAGTTTGAAAAACTAAACGAGCATCTTCCAACCCGGCACTTTAAATCACCAAACACAATCATAGAGTTTGTCAGACAGATAAAACGGAGCCGCAAACTTTTTTTTTTCCTCCCAGAGCTGCGCGGAGAAAACATTGTGTGGAGGTGTCTGGCAAGCTGTCAGCTCGTGCAGTCTCCTGGCCCATGCCAGTGTACACATTTGCATTTCGGCTCAAAGGAGGCCCGAAACATCAAAGCCTCTTTGAAGCACCACTTGATGCTGCACAATGGGACAGGTGAAGAAAAAAACACAACGCAACACAGCAACGCTCTGAACTACTGTACCCAGAATGCACCACGGATCCTAAAATAAAAGTGGGACAAATCAATGCCGTGACAGGAACAACAAAACCTCATGATGCGTATTAACGAAAGTAGAACAAAGGTTATCTTTCTACATTATTCCTCTCAGAAAAACTCTGATATTTTTGTATTTCCGCTCAGGGGACTTTTGCATAATATCTGTAAACACTGGAGACAGTCGACTGTGACAGTCAAAGCAAGGAGTTTGAATAAAATATGACAGGCTAAATAAAGAGCTGCGGGAATCTGTAGCATATAATTCAGAAAGTGACATGTAATTACTGTCAAAAGAGTTTCTGACAGCAACTGAGAAAGACTGTTTTACATACATCTGCTGTAAAAAATAAGACCTTTTCTTTTACATTTTCATTGGACGGAGCGTAACGCATCCAATCCCTGCTAAGTTTACAACACCATTTAAGTTTAAAATGAAACCAAGAGCACGTACGACTCAATCATTTACCTTTCAGATTCTCATAACTCTGAACCTGAGGCTTCAATCTTTCAATCAGCAAGAGGTATATACAGTACAGACATTACTCAGATATAAAAGTAAAATTCCCCAATTTAAGTCTAAAGACATACGTACAGTATATAAATACATAAAGATGTATACCGGGTTCGACATTAACCACCTTTTTGTGTCACAAAAAGTTACTCTGTGGCCACCAAGTTGCATCAGGTCTCTCTTGTTAATGAGCCTGAGTGTCTCAAAGAGATTACGGTGTCCTGCGTGGAAAGACTGGTCGTGTTGTCGTTGTATTTTATCTGGCCTTCTGCAAAGCGATTTATCAAAGACATCTTTGACCCATCCTGACATCACAGGACTCATGTATGAACACATACTGTATTGTCCATGTTGCCTAGAAGCAGCCTCGTCTAATCAAATATCTATTCAAATCAAAACACACACACATACAGGGTAATGTCCGTCCCTGTCAGATATGACTATGCTATCGATGCCTGCTGGGTGCAGTTGTTGACTTGTGAGGTTTGCATGTATAAAAGCTCAGATTGCCGTTGTTTGGACCATATTCTCTGCGGCTATGTTCATAAACAATGCCTCTAAAAAAATCAGCCACTGATTGACCTTGAAAATAAATCCCAAGTTAGGACACAGAAAAAAAAAATGACTCATGTGCAACTGTGAACTGCCACTGCTGCTGTTTTTGTGTATATATTACGTAAGCTATAAAGTTGCACTGGATTCAGGCTAAGAGGAGCTGAATAAGGGAAACGAACACCGAACATCAGGTGGATAAACTTTGAATAAACTCTGCAGCCTCTCCATAAATCAAGTCCAGACAGAGAAAAAGATATTCGGCGGCAACATTTCATCGTTCATTTTCAAAGCCTGCTGTTGACCTCACAGGAACTGAACTCCTCATCCTCGAGGTAACGGCCTCGGTTCACTCCATATAAAGAATCATCACAGACTATTCATGTACAGGTTGTCAAGATGTGACTCTTTCATGAGTATCAATCAGCAGTTCTTTGAGAAAAACAAACACAAACAGCCCCTCTGACTGTCTCTCTCCCAGAATCTAATGCTCTCCGCTGAGGCTCTCATGTATTCTGCATTTCATGGCAATCAAACAGGCTCCTGAGCAATTACTTCCAGTTGGCCTGGACGCTGTTTATCTGCGTCGGCACGGGAATTCATCGGGCAACAAAATTCAGACAGCTGAGAGGGAGGGTATTTCTTTTTCATGTGCCACGCGCCTTTCGCTAGCATGTATGTCTCCCTGAAGACGTCTTGACGACGGCTCAGTGCTCATTTTAATTAACACATAAGCCTGTTGATGTTAATTAAAAAGCAGACAGAATAAAGATCACACGGAGGGGAGAGCTGTGTATCCGAACGCACCGAAACATGCGACGGCGGTGCTTGGCACTTATTCAGATGAGATTTCTCGTAGCCCCTCTTGAAACATATGCAGTACAAGTGGGCACATCAAACCCAGTGTATCAAACAGATTTCTGATGTTCCGTATTTTAGTTGGGGAGGGGGGAGGTGGAGGGAATGCAGATTTGCTCAAATCTGAGAAATGTTTTTAAATCGGAGAAACTGCTATTAGATGCGAACGCTGACAATATCTGCGATACCGAGATGATTTGGTGCAGTAATAATGATGATGATAATAATATGTAAATGTAGTTGACTTACTTCATGGGCTTGAACAGAGCTTGTCCGTAGTTCTGGAAAGTCATGATCAACTTCAGCTGGGTGCCTCCTGATTTCATGGCTGAGAGGAAAAACAATTGAGTTGTTAGATGAGTATTTGAAGCATAAACACACACAAAACACAGACACACAGAAATGCACACGCTCGTATGCACAGCTGTTTGGTTTATTTGCCAATTTGGAGGACGATGCAATTCTGCATAACAGAGCCATCACATCTGCTGACCAATTAGCCAGACACTGTACAATCAAAGAGCAAAATTGTGGCAGTTAGGGAGCTGGGTGTGACTGAGAGGCAGGAGTGGCGCGAAAAGCATCTGCTGACAACTACGGCTGGTTCTGGGTCTGACGGAGGGATGGAAGTGGAAATGGACAATTTGGACAACACGTGTCGCCCTGAGAGAGACAAAACAACACACTGATTGACTGAGTGACAGAAGTCCTCTCATGCTTAGCACATAAAGTCTACTGAAATTATAATTCAGCAGCGTATTATTCAGAGTTCCCACTCTTCTAGAGATCATTTTCCAGGACATTTTTAGTGATGATCTAGCTGGAATGACTAGACAGGGGTTCTGCCATACACTAATATATTCCTCTCTGAGGAAGACTGATTCAAAAGCACTGATACCGATACCGCATCGGATATTGTTGACAAGGCCGATCTATTCAATTCAATTCTGTTTATATACTATATACATTATAGTCTGGAATTTAATTTTAATCAAATTGTTGCTGCATTAAAAAGGTTTACACCTGAATTGTAATTCCTGTTGATTTTGAAAACTTTTGACCAAGTTGCTGGTGTAGGATTTATTATTTTAATAATAAACAACAATTCAATTAGATGTGTAGCGATTCATCTACTACATCGATGTATCGATTTATATCGCTAAGATCCAACTACATCGATAGGTACTCGGCAAGTTGTCCTTCACGGGGGAATGTATATCGATCTAAAATCGATTTGCAAGGTAAATAACCGATTGTATCGATACTAAGAATTACCACCTTGTATTTAAGCAAGACAAACGTTATATAGACGAATTTTTTTGCACTTTTAATAATAAAGAAATGTTAAACGTTCACTCTTCCTGTCTATGACGTCATCGACATGCGTCAGCAGCGCATCTCAGACAGACGACAACAAAACAAAAAATGGCTGATGGCGAGCAGAGCCAGACAATCGACAGACTTTCAGGCCGCGTTTGAGGTCCAGCGTGTGGAAACATTCTGCAAAAGATGTCGTCGATAAATTGGTCGCTGTTTGCAGAATATGCAAAGGCAAGATAAAATACAACAGCAACACGACCACTCTTTCCACACACCTACTGAGACGCCAGTCTATCAGTCTATCGGTGCACAGACTGGCGTACTCGACGATACTCGATCCCAAATTTTGGGCAGTATCCGGCGCATTTCAGATACTGGTATCGGTATCGGAACAACTCTACCTACATAGCAGTTCATTCTCAGCTAAAGGAAAATAGGAGAATGTTGAAATAATTTTCCAGGACAACGCACGATTTTCCAGGACGTTTTATGTTTTCTCTCATTTTCAATGTGTTTTCAATGACTGGAAAGTTGGTCACCTGTTTTCCAGGTTTTCCAGGATGAGTGTGAACCCTGTTATTAGCAATTACATGCTCTTAATTTCCTGAATCAAATCAATAATGATCTGTATGTTTCAATCCGTGTGTGTATATATGTGCACATAGTGGACCTGATTCTGACCAGATGTTTCTCTGTACACATCTCTCTCCATTAACCACCACACTGACCTCCTGCACCCTGGGAGAGGAGCCAGGACACATGTCTCTGACTATCAGTCATGTCCACCACGGCGTCTCCCAGAGGCTGACGGAGACTCACTGCAAGCGGCTTCCTGCCTGCCTCCGACTCAAACAAAGGGACCGCCAGGCCTGTCTAAACGCCTTGTGTTTCTGTCATAATGGACAGGCTTTCGGGGGATTTGCCCATTTATTACAGCGCATTAACTTGAGCATATTACACAACACAGCGCTTCTGCCTAACCCCAATATCAACATAAGCCCTGTGTAGCGGACCCACTCGCTGGCTGAGTAGCTGGCTGCACTCTACCCCCTTACACACCACTGTCTTTTGTGTTTATTGACGCTCTTGGTGTTTCTCTCAGATTGTTCCTCTCTTTCTTGTTTGTATATGTCATCCTTTTATTCACATTCTCTCCGTTATGCTCTGTCTGTCTCACTTTGCTTTACTCACCGCTGGCAAGCCTCCCCATTTTACTGTGACTCATTTTCAAAAAGCTTTTTGTTTTTTACATCCACTGTTGCACAAAGTACAACCTAAGTAACCTCGGGTCAGCGACAGAGGGTGGATGTTGAAAGTAGTATAGTGAAATCAAAGCCAAAGAATACATTAGTCCTAAACATGTGCCAGATTTGCCAGCTGACTGTTGTCAGACTATTAAATAGGCGTTATCAGTTGCTATAAGCCCCATAGATGTGGGTCAATAGGTGCCTACTACACCCACTAGTAGGTTTTATCATCTATCGCATCCTGCGTGAAACCAACAATGTGTAGTTGTCTTTGTATTCGTAGTCATTTTAACCCAAAACACAATGTTTTTCCCTAAACTTAACGTGATTTTGTTGCTTAAACCTAAAGAAGTTGTATTTTTTTTGCCTAAACCTAAAGAAGTTGTAGTTTTTTGTTGCCTAAACCTAAAGAAGTTGTAGTGTTGTTTCCTACACCTAAAGAAGTTGTAGATTTTTGTTGCCTAAGCCTAAAGAAGTTGTCATTTTGTTTCCTAAACCTAAATAAGTTGTAGTGTTGTTTCCTACACCTAAAGAAGTTGTAGTGTTGTTGCCTAAACCTAAAGAAGTTGTAGTTTTGTTCCCTAAACCTAAAGACGTTGTAGTTTTATTGCCTAAACCTAAAGAAGTTGTAGTTTTATTGCCTAAACCTAAAGAAGTTGTAGTTTTGTTTCCGAAACCTAAAGAAGTTGTAGTTTTGTTTCCTAAACCTAAAGACGTTGTAGTTTTATTGCCTAAACCTAAAGAAGTTGTAGATTTTGTTGCCTGAACCTAAAGAAGTTGTAGTTGTATTGCCTAAACCTAAAGAAGTTGTAATTTTATTGCCTAAACCTAAAGAAGTTGTAATTTTATTGCCTAAACCTAAAGACATTGTAGTTTTTGTAGCCTAAACTTAAAGAGGTTGTCGTTTTGTTGTCTGAACCTAAAGAAGTTGTAGTTTTTTTGGATGAACCTAAAGAAGCGTTATTGTTTGTGTCAAAACGTGACGTTTCATTCAGTTTCACATGTTCGAAGGTGTTGCTTCTGAGTTTCACTTTTTCAACGTAGTAGGCACAGTAGGTCCCTAATGACCCACATCTATGGTGCTTATAGCGACCTATTTAATGGCCTGACAACAGTCGAATAGGGTGGATTTGCTGCAGCCAGGTCAAGTGGATAGTGCCCCTATACAGAGTAATCTTTAAACTTATATGGCGAGCCTAAAACCTTTGAGAGATTGCAAACGACCGGACTATGCTTTAATGCCGTGACCTTGACCCATAAGCCACAATCCTTGAGGAGCTGACCTCAATTCTCCTGCTCTGCGCCGGACGTTTAGAAAATTTTGTTTCTAATTGGAAACGACAAAAGGTAATCCCCGTGGAAAGCTCGGCTGATTGTTTCTCTGGATTGTATCTGTGCTGACATGCAATCAAACAACAGTAAACTTCAACATCTTTTGATTCTCCCTAAAGGCCATCTGTCTCAGTATCTGTATGTGCGTCTGTTGATCTAACCATCCATCTCTCGCTCCGTTTCACCCACAAATGAATCACTGTCGTCTTTTCTAAACCGTCATGTTCTCTGGTCTTTCAGTAAAGCTCCAGGCTTCGCCCACCACCACCAGATCAGATCCTCCCTCCCATCCCGTGATGATAAATCCACCGTGCTCTCACCTGTGCCACCTCACGGCACCGTGCGTATGATTTATGAGTCCGGCTGACGACTGAACAAAAGGCCACGATAGACAGACACAAAGGAGGGAGGCACCGAGAAATGCTGAACACGGAAACTTTCTAATGCTGTCTCTGTTTTGTAATAGATATGTGGTAAGTGTGTGCTCCAATTACGGGGCACAAAAGCTGTAATGCATGCTTGCAGGCAGGCACACACACACACACACACACACACACACACACACACACACACACACACACACACACACACACACGCTGCTCTGGGTTTTCTTTTCAGAAGGCAGGCGGCGTTTTAAAGGTGTGTCTGGGCGCAGAATGATGGTTTATAAACAGAAGGGACTGAAAACACACAAACTACTAAGTGTAGGCTGTAGCATGAATGATGAATGACTGTGAGCTGCCTGAGGGACTCATAACAAAGAGACAGTTGAGACAGCGTCAATGAGAAATACAATGACACTGATGCACAAAGAGATAACAACATGCACCAGTGGAGGATATTTTGATATTTACTGTCCAGTTTGTTTGAAGCCACAATAGCAAAAACATGATTTCACACTGAGACACCATCTCTTTCACTAAAGAGAGATGGCATCAACAATAAAGTACATTCGTAGTGTGTTGTTTACGGCAAACAACAGTGGAACAGTAGCCAATCTCTACGCACGACCGCAACTCCAGTTACTCTGCGCATGTGTTATACTGTGTCCCAGCGTATTTCAATAAGCGACGATTACGTGAATTGATTTTGTGGGATATATAGAAATTACAGTGCATTAAAGGGGTATAACGATTCATCTACTACATCGATGTATCGATTTATATTCACACGATCCAACTACATTGATAGGTACTTGGCAAGTTGTCCTTCAAGTGAGACGTATAGCGATCTAAAATTGATTTGCAAGGTAAATAATCTACTTTATCGGTACTAAGAATTTGCACCTTGTATTTAAGGACGACAAATGTTATATGGATGTATATATTTGCACAAAGAAATGTTAAAAGTTACTCCGGTTCACTCTCCATGTGTATGACGTCACCGACATGCGCCATCAGCTCCAATCTCAGAAAAACGACAATAAAACGAAGCATGGCTGATGAAGAGCCAGACGAGCGAGACAGACGCGTTTGAGGTCCAGCGGGTGGAAACATTTTGGCTTTTGCAAAAAGGGAGATGTCTTCGATAAATCGCTCGCTGTTTGTAGAATACGAAAGGCCGGATAAGATACAATGGCAACACGACCAGTCTTTCCACGCACCTACCTAGATGCCAATATTGTTGCTCTACCGTTTACATTGACGATGAGAACAGAAGCAGGTGGTTAAACCACTGTTCATTCAACTTGATTAGAAGTTGGTTTATTTTATTTTTTGTTAAATGTTGCACTGCCTTGTATCTTGAGAACTGAAGCAGCAGGTCCTGCAGTTGCACTTTTTATTATTTTCTAATAAAAAGTGTATGTATTTGCCATTAATCGTTGTTTACTTGTTTATAAACATAATTAATTTACCTCTGATTCCCTTACAAGAAAAACGTTGAGGAATCCTGACGTGCACTGTCCAGTATCACATATTTATTTCACAGTCACACTGATCGAATTTTTGGCAAAAATTAGTTACTGTATTGATTTCAAGTCATTGTATCGTATCGCATCGCATTGTATCATATCGCATCGCATCGGATCGCATCGGATCGTATCGCATCGTATCGTATCGTATCGTATCGTATTGCTCCAGATGAGCCAAATATCATCCTTGAATTGTATCAGAACCATGGAAAGTTTTACATATCGTATCATTATAAAAAGGTATTGTTACACCCCTACCTTTACCTACACCCATTACCTTTCATAGGTACAGCTACGAACAGTGTGTGAGAACAGCCTGGTACTGTACACACAGGAACCCACACATTGTGATTCACTGTACACACAGGAAGTCAGGTGCACACACTTCACTCTAGTGTTCAACAAGTTTATGTCTCTGATGGCTGATACAGCTCCCACGACAGGTTCATTTTTTAATATGAATACTTTTTTATTGTATTATTTACCCAACAGAATTGTACTCTTGCCAGGGTGGAAAAGCCTCTGAAGCTGCATCATATCACACGATAGTAAAACTTTCCATAGAGACACATATTACTGTTTGGCTATAAAAAGAAATGAAAACGAAACAAAACTAACGTTTCATTGGCAGGCTCTTCTCAGGTTTTAGTGATAAGGAACAATCATGTTGGTGCTGAACCAAATGATCAATATTGGCCCAACACTTCAGCCTCTAACCTCTAAACTGACACACCTGGGTCACACACAGCTCTCACTGACTGACTGACTCACCCACGCTGGTGATCCTCTGTGTGACCAGGTCCTTCAGCAGGGCGTCCAGAGCCAGACTGTGTCTGGCGTACAGCTCGTAGCGGTTGATGCCGATGTGGAAACGTAACCAGTTGGGGTAAGACTCAGCCGTCACCTCTCCGGTAGGAGAGAACTCCTCCTCTTCTTCGTTCCCCTCCTCATTGTGCCTGAAAACACAGAGAGAGGAGGTTTAACAAGAAGGTGTGCAAGCAGATTCCTGATTAGATTATTTTAATCTATGTAACTGATGGTTACAGTATTTGTTGCAGTTTCCAGGGCTGTGTATTGGCAAGAATCTAGTGATACCGATACAGGGGTTAAGATTCAATACATTGCGATACCGTAAGTAAGGGCATATATTGCGATTTTTTTAATCTAATTTTTAGAAAACTGTCATAATATAAAGAACATACCACCATATGCATAAAATCTGAGTAAAAAAAAGTTGACTTTTTTATGCAATCAGAACAATGGGATCTGTATTTGCATTCATCAAAGTCCCTGTAACATCCAACATCATAGCACTACTTTGAGAGGACACATACACTGAGAGGGAGCATCTCTTTGCAAATGAAATAAAGTATTGACTGAGTTAATCTTTGCATGTAAACTATTAATCAAAAATTGATGCAGAATCACCAAACAGATTATCGATTTTTTCCCGTATTTTCTTGCACCCCTACTTGATATAAACTAACTGTATCAGACAAATTGATGCTGATTCATTCTAGTAACCTGGATTTGTTACTATTATGAGGTTAAAATGCAATTTTATTGACTGATATATACAGAAATAATCCAGCAGGATGGCAACTCCTACATTGCGTGCCTAAAAAGGTAAGGTGGCATGAGAACAGGAGAGATGGGTGGATGCAGCAGATGCATGAGTGGACATTATAGTGGAGGCAGAGAAACCTGACTGGACGGATGGATGAACCTGTCTTCTGCTTGATTTGATGATATCTAAACAGACAGATGGACCTATAGGTGGACAGATGTGTGCATGCACAGGCAGATGGTCTCATGATTTGTAGGCCTGTACTGAATTGAAACATAAAAGACATCATCTACTTTTGGTCCCTTACTTGGATCCCCATCACTTGTAAACCCTTTGAAGTTGAACACATTCCCCGTGTAACCTTTACTTAACCAGGTTAGTCCCATTGAGATTAAGAACCTCTTTTCCAAGGGAGACCTGACCAAGACGGTCAGCAGCAAGAACACAAAGTTGCAGACACAGACACAAATAGAGACAAAATACAATTCACAAACACTAAAAGCACTAACATTTGCATTAAAAGAGAACTACCTAAAGACAAATGGGGGGACAAAAAGGAACTTCAGCTGTACAGCAAGGGGGCTAAAAAAACATTGGCATGCCATAGAGTCTGCTTCTAAAGCCTTCATTTTAGATTTAAAATTGTTTAATGATACCAGCTCTTTGATTTTTAGGTCATTTTGGAGCAAATTCGAGGCTGAGGGTGCAGAATATGCAAAAGCCCTTTCCCCAATTTTTGTCTGAGCTTTTGGGACAGAGAGCACAAAGAGGTCCTGGGAACGCAGTGAATACTGTCCACAATTTTTTTGCATAATAAAAACAATTAAAGGGACTTTTTGTCACTTTTTACGCGTATAAATCTACCGGGTCGGTTTCCAATGCGCGCTCGCGTGTGGCTACGCTGTTCAGACTGCTCCTCTGCCTGCCTTCACTCACACAA
>CAKALG010020379.1:0-18405 GCA_916700815.1 Helicolenus hilgendorfi | reverse complement strand
AGTGTGAGGGACGGCCAGCAGACGGATGGGGGACCGAGGGCCCCGCTAGGAGTGTGCAGAGAACGCCTGCTGGTTAGAGAAAAAAAACATCTCTCCCTCCCGACTCAGTCGCACTGAAAGTAATGACAAGGAGAGGCTGTCTGCAGGCTGACTGATGGTTCTGAGCGGTCCACACCTCCAAGAAAGTGTACAGGAACCCTCAGGGTTCTGAGAAAGATGGCATCTAATATCTCTCTCACTAGAAAAACACAGTACATAATGAAACATGAGGGATATTAGGATTAAAACCGGTCTGATACAGACAGGGGTCATCACCTCAGGTCTGAACAAGTCAGAGATGGTCCTTGATTTTGTGTGGATATACTATCTAGTAAGATCCCTGGTCTCATGTCTCTGTTACAGAGTGAGGGACTGAGAACAGTTGAACCACTGTAGATGACAGCAGATGGGTTATTATGGTGACTTGTCATAAGTAAATGGAAGTGGAGTTATCTGACCTTCTTTTGTGCATGTAGTTCGTGGCACACAGACGGTTCTTAAACTCTCGCAGGTTTAATCTTAGCTTGTCTGAATGAAGTCTCGGCACTAAACTACACCCGCCACACTATATGAATATGTATTGTATAGAAAATCTTGCAGATGTGAAAACAATGCTCTTTGTATTTTTAGTAGGGCTGTCAATCGATTTAAATAGTTCATCGAGATTACGTGTAGTTGTATTTTTCCGTGCTGTTAGGCGCTCTTCTTCTGCCTTCATTTCACGGCAGATGAGAACACCTGTAAGCGTGTGTGCTGCCCCCATCAGATTTGGAAGGATCACATCTCCAGATTGCAAGTTGCGTTAATGTGTTAAAAAGATAAGTGGCGTTAAAACAAATTTACATAAACAATTTCTAAAAGCAGAAGGGCAGTTACAGCAGGGGAGAGACTAGTGTTGAGAGGCAGTTGCTCGGCAGCAGCTCTGCAACAATATGTTGTTATTTTGATAGAAAATAAGCCAGATATGTATTGAGGCTCTTCTCCAGTTCTTCTAAACAATAGGAAGAAGTTTCAGTTTTCATAAACTCAACTTAAAGTTCTCAGTGTGACTGTTTGGATTCAGTTCAACGTCATAAACACGTTTTATTTACTCACGCGTAGCCTGAATTGATTTTGATGCAGAATATTATACAGAGCACCTTTTATTACTGTACCTGTACACTTTAATACACATCCAGGGGTAGGCAGCCTGTCAGTTTAGTGTAATGAATATGAATAGTGCTTGTTTTCTGTGGTAATTTGATTCATAACCTGTTGAGAGTTCTCTTCACGGTTTGCGCACACGCGGCAGATCTCAGGTCAAATCAATTCATGCAGGTACAGAAAGTATTATGTTCTCCGTCATCATTTCAGGAGGCAGAGAAGCGCTATATACACACAGTCCATTTACCATTTACCTTGAGTTTCACCTTTCCCACTGCTGTTTCTGTGTGGAGAGCTATTTTAAATATCATCTTGAGATGGTTCTGTGAATGTCTTGAAGCTGGTTTTGTCATGAACTTGATACTTTTCTGAATTCTAATGTCATTGAATATAATAGCTTATAAGACGCTTATAATATAAAACAAATGTTAATCTTTACTCTTTTTTTCTTTTTCCCCATGTGGATCCTCTTCTTCCATCAAATTCCAAACCTGTTGTGACTGTATCAGGTAAGAGCAGTATGTTCTATTTCACCCGTTGAAAATAAGTATTTACTGTATGTCTGCTGTGGCTTTGTTTGCATTGATAAAGTATTTACTGTATGTCTGCTGTGGCTTTGTTTGCATTGATAAAGTGTTTACTGTATGTCTGCTGTGGCTTTGTTTGCATTGATAAAGTGTTTACTGTATGTCTGCTGTGGCTTTGTTTGCACTGATAACTGGCGCAGTGAGAAAGGAGCAAAGTCTGAATTCCAGACTGGTCTTGTCTCCAGTCTGCAAACTGTTTTCTTCTCTTAACAGATCAGTGTGTATTCTTCTTACAGAACAATCGGTTGTTTCTTTTATTGCCCTTACATTAGGGCTGCATGATTATGGCCAAAATGATAATTCCGATTTGTTTTGATCAATATTGAGATCACAATTATTTATCATGGTTATTCATAGATTTTAGGGAAAAATATTTTTATTGCAATTGCACTTCATTTAAATAAACAGAGGGCTGCTTTCACTTTCATGCTGTGCTACATTCAAATTCTAAATGGTATCCTTTTACTTTGTTATTGTCATTTATAGTGGTTATTTGCATAAAAACACAATTAAAATGATTAGGACATAAATTATTGTATTTTGTATTTAAATATTTGCTTTGATTAAAAACAATCTTGCCATTAGTTTTAATTATCTAGTATAAATTGCTTAGAGCTAGTACTAGGAAGTTAAACAGGTCATATTCCCCTCTCTATTATCTATTTTATATTGCTGTGAAATCATCTCCTTCAAACAACTGTAGTTATTCAAGTTTCTTGCAAAAAGCTCCATTTTACAAGATTGCATTTGAATGCATCATGATAGCGACATTAATTACCTTCACCCAATACTCACTTTAAGTGTCTGTGTAGAGCTTGAATGCACCATAATGTAACTCAATGGACCTCCATAAATGGAGCTCTCAAGTTCCGTGCCATTGGCAGATGAGCCGGTCACTGTGATCACTCTGAGCAGCATCATGGGAACTAGTTAGTAGAATAAATGTCTTTTATTAATTAAGTAAGCTGTTCCAAATGTTTTTAAGGTTGTTCCTCCGCGGCCTATTTTAAACTTTCAGTGGTGACAAATTGCAGCTTTATGTTTTCTTCACTCACACTGAAGAACTTCCACACCAACGACATGCTGACTGATTGACAGTGCATCTCTAAGTGTTAGTTTAGGAAGCGCTTGATTTATGCAGAAGAGTTTTCTATGAATGGACAGTTTAAACGTCAATATCGCAGTTGGTGATGCTCATTTAATTGTGGGAAGCCAAAATCGTGATTGCGAATAATATTTGATTAACTGTGCAGTCCTACCTTACCTCGGATACCATGACCTCGATGACTGAGAACCTTCACAAAATAAACCTACCCAACCTTATGTTTGACCAAAACGGTGACCCAAAGATGAACTGAATGTAAACAGTAGTAGAGTGTTTTCATGTTTTTTACGTGCACACATACAACTGACTTTGACTCAATTGCAGCATGGTACTGTGTATTTTCTCCACTGACTGCCTCCTTGCGCCTTAAAAGCTACTAGATGTTTCTAAGTAGGTTAACTCAGCATGGCCACCTCTTTGAGCTGCGAAGTCGTGCTGCAAATGGTTATTTCCATCTAGTAATGTCCTCTTAGGTCCTGTAGTGATTGGACTGTCTAGAGCAGAACATTGGCGACCTGTCAAGGCCCCACTGTTTCCTGAGAGGGGAATTTAACCAAAATCTCCCTGGGCCACCTCGGCCCATTGCTCAGGAGACTGCTAGGGGGTTGTGATCTCTACTTTGTGACCTGTCCACAACCAATTACACACAGAGCACAACAGACTACAGACCCCAGAGACCCGAGGATGCCTTAGCGCCTGGGAATTAAGGCAGCTGCTCTCATCCAGCCAGCTATTACGGCACTGTGGAGTAGCATGGTGGTGCCAGCTCTCAAGGACAGTCAGAAGTTAAATTGGCCTCTCTGCATGCAAGCAGGCAGGCTGTCTGATTGGCTACAAGTACACCAACTACTGCCTCTCCACTGTGTATTGAGTAAAGCAACTCCAGCATCAATCATTCTGCCATATACGGCCAGGGAAATGAGGCCATATGGTTATACATTAGTCCTTGGTAATCATATGGATGAATGTCTGTGTGCTGTATGACAATGGCCTGTCCTTGAGGTTTCTGTGTCACAGTCAGGTTGTTGCTGATGTTTGTAATGAGCAGGTTTCAGCATCACTTTGTTAGCTGCCTTAGGAGCATTAAGAGTAGATCTAAGCCTCTAAAGGCCTTTGTGTACTACAAAAAAGTGCCGTTCTGACATTCTGAAAGTGTCAAAAAGCTCATTGCTCCCTGCAAATTCTTTCCCCCAGATGCCAAAAGTTTCTCATTCCGTCCCTCTCTATGTTCACTGCTGAACTGCAACAATAGGCCTTTTCCACCGGAGACACTTTGACATGTCACAGTAGGAAAAGCACAGGCGTGAGTAATAAAATTAATAATGGCTGAATTCCATGTAGCCGCTTCGGTTTCTTGCTTCTGGTAATGTGCTTGCTAGGTCACTGTCAGGAGGCTTACTCGGACACTTGAATGGAACGGGGCCATTGTTAATGTTATCAGTGCAAATCAGTTATCAGTAAAAAAGCCTTTTGCTTCCGTGTTGGCAGTGATGGAGAGGTGGAAGGGTGGAAAGTACCAGAACTGGGATCAAGCTCTGAGAACCAGCTCACTCTACATTTTCAAATCAGTGTGCAGCACACACTGGGAAATGTTGCTACTGGTACCTGTATTGCAAATGCAATATTTTGAAATCCAGACGCTGTTTATTCTGCTCTTGCACCAACAACTTCTGCTTTATAATCCCTGCCACTTACTATGACGTTAGCTTCTCTCTTTAACTTCAGGGAAAGGTAGAAACGTGTGCACATCGTGGCTTTTCTGACATTGTAGACTACATGTTGAGTTTCAGTGTATTTCCATCTTAAAGGGATAGTTTGGGTGTGTTGAAGTGGGGTTGTATGAGGTACTTATCCATAGTCAGTGTGTTACCTACAGTAGATGATGGTCGGCACGCCCCCAGCTTGGAGGAGCAGGCAGGAGTACCGACACAAGAGCAAAGGCCGACAGCAAACATAATTTAGCCACCTAAAAGAAAGGCTCACCTAAAAAAATAAATATCAGTTTAAGTGTACACTATATTTAGAATATTTTAATTTCCTGACGGGGAACTGAAGCTGTTGTATCCATCTATGCTCTCACCAAAGCCACCAGACTCCATTGAAAAAACAGTAATTTTACCTCAATGAACACGCGGGTTGCTGGTTTACCGCTGCCTCGATCGGTTAGTTAGTTTGTGTTATTGTGTGACTTTGGTGTATTTGAACTAACCAAATTCGCACAATAGCACAAGCAAATAAACCGATCGAGGCAGCGATAGACCAACATCTCCCCGTGTTCTGCAAGGTAAAATTATGTTTTTTTTCAATGGAGTCTGGTTGCTTTAGCAAGAGCATAGATAACGGCTTCAATTCCCCGTCAGAAACATAGACTGTATAGTTGTCTCACAGCAAGGGAAACCGGCAAAAGTATTCTAAATATAACGTACACTTTATTATTTTAGGTGAGCCTTTCTTTTAGGTGTCTAAAATCCGTTTTGCTGCCGGCCCCGTCCACAGCAGTACATCGCTTTGCTTCCATGCGGTAACTCCTGTCTGTTTCCCCAAACTGGGGGCTTTGACCGTCATACACTGACTATGGATAGGTACCTCATACATCCCCACTTCAAAACACCCGAACTATTCCTTTAAGTTGTCTGTGCATACTGTAATGTGGCTGGTTACAGTTGAGTAAGACCCTTGATATTGTTATTAGAGGGGGTGAAAGAGCCCAATTACACCCACATAAGAGCTGAAAATGAATTCTACTGTATTTTCTGAAGAAAGTATGTGGAAATCAAAGGATGCATGTTGGAAATACCTATTTCTTAGTGCTGATGTTCAGTTGGACATTAGTAGAAATGTGTGTTAGAAAAACAGACCAAAGAATCCATTAGGATCATGTTTTGCAGCTCTTTCCAGTCTTTCGCATCATCATGGATAGAGCTGTATTCCAGAAAAGTGTCTGCGCTGGGGATTTAAGGAACACAACATTAACCCAAGTTATAACAGATGTTATGTTTTAACACATTTACCCTGTTTGAAACCGAATAAAACCCGTTCAGTCACACAGCAGCAGCAGCAGCAGCAGCAGCAGCAGCAGCAGCAGCAGCACTACTATATATTCCCAGCAGAATGAAGAACTGCGTGTGACACTGCTTTTACTTCTTGACAAAACAACCTGCATAGTGTATCTGCGGCGCAGTCACCAGGATTGAAATCCCCAGCAGGCATCAGGATGATTGATGCTTCTCTCTGCTGATTGCCTTCCTCTTTTTTCTCTCCCCCAAACAACTCTGAGGTCTGAATGCAGCCTAGAAATGAAAAGACAACCCATTGAAACCATTCTGACACTAATCTGACGTCATGCTTCTCAGAGGCTTTTCTGTTTCTGGCAAATGTCGGAGGAGTACCTTTTCTCAGTTATGGAGACAGTCAGCTTTGACGTCTATATTATAACTCACCCTCTTCCTTTTGCTTTGTCTGACTCTGTCTTCATCTGTCTTTGTTCCATCAGACAACTTTGCAGCGTATGAACCTCTTGCTCTGTGTGCACCACAGCTAATATTTATTAGGGCTGGGACAATACAGCCATCTCCCGATTCGGTACTATCATGATACTTGGGTGCCGATTCAGTATGTATTGCGGTTGTACAAGTATTGCGATTCGATATTACCATTTATTGTGATTTTTGATAACTCTTTTAACACTAGACCATCAAGTTGAATCATACACTTCTACAGACTTTTACTTTGGAAAATCTCTAAATGAATCCAGTAAAATGTGTGTTTTTCAGCATGTATGTAGTCAGAGATGTCCTGAAGTCAAATCTATCAGTCATTGGACATCAGACATTATTTATACGTTTTTTCCAGCAACCAAAAAATCAAATAAAAACATTTCCCTAATAGATTAGTGGTGTTTACTTTTTGATTTATGTTATATAAATCAAAAAGTAATGTTTTATACTTCTGGTGAATATAATCCATCAATCTGATTTCCATAGATGTATTTATTTGTCTACAACAATAAAAGCGGTAAATTCCTTCTACCTCCACACACACTCAAATGAATTAAATATATAGATTCTAGCATTAAAAAAATCGATTTAAAAATTTTAATAAAAACAGGCTATACATAGATTTTTTTTCCCACCCCTAATATTTATATGGGATGAAGGCGGGTGGCATGCCAAGCAGCATAACGCTACATGAGAAGCCTGTGGAGTCTATATATAGAATAGAATATATGATATATTGAATATATACAGTGTTGGCAGGCTGGATTTGACACGCAGTGATATCATAGAACAGAAGATGCAAATCTTTGGTAGCGCGCCTCTCGCTCCCTACCTCTGTCTGTTTTCCATTCTTCTTCATTATTATTCTCATTCAAAAGGACCCTACAGCAAGCCGCATCCAATATGGGCTGGCGTTCCAACATTTATCCTCGCAGAATTCAATTACTGTTCCCCCCTTTTTTTTGCCTTTCTTTCTCACTCTCATTCATCCAAAACCTCGAAAATGCTTTTTATCATTTTTCATAACAATGCCGCCCAATATCATAAATCTGAGCCTATGTTCATTTCTCGCCATGCTCGGCGTGATTGTGCCGGCGGCATGAGGGGAGGATGTATAGAAGCGGCATCGATCACAGGCTGGTTCATCTCTTTGCTTGCCCTCAGACAAACGGCGTTTAGATGGGAGCGATGCTGTTGTTGGTGTTTACAGCCCGTGTCTACTTAAAGCAGCCTTTTTATCTTTTATCTCTTTGTGCTTCATCAGTCTGAGGGATCCTTTTCTTGGCTGGTTTCTTATCTGACCCTGGGGTCATAAAAGAAAACTGCTATCCTTGTTGACAATAAGACGGCTTCATTTCAGGGTATGACTTAAACTAGATTAGTCCTCCTTGTTCTGATGGCATTTCCTGACTTTCAATTTAAAGCGGAGTTTTATTCTTTGTCACTGTACTCTAGTATTCTGGAGCTGGATTTTTATTTCAATTACAGCAAAACAATATAAACTCTTTGTAATTATCTGAATTATAATGGAGTTATAGCTAATAAAGTGCTCAAAAATGAAGGTACAAGTATGTTAATTTAGTGCATTAAAGGCGTCTAGAGTCTCAACATAGTTACACGTTTTTTATCCATGCTCGCGACGTGGCTCTAATGATGGCAATGTCAGTTGTTCAATCCACCACATTGGTGTGTACTGAAATAACTCGTCCTCTATTGGATGGATTGCCATGATAATTGGCACAGATATCCATGATGCTTTAGTGATCCCTGACCTTTCCTTGAGCACTTCTAGCTGGTCACATTTTCCACTAAATGAGTGAAATATCTGGATATCTGCTAGAGTTAGTTGAGAATGTCAAGTGAATGTTCAGTGGAAGTTGCAGTTTGGGCAGAAAGAAATGCTGCAGCTCCTCCAGACCAACAGAGGTTTGTGTGTCTTGTGTCCGGATGGCTGAGTGGAGCGACAGGGGTTAACTCCGGAGTGAGTAACGTTACCGACTGCGGCCCATTCAGGAAAAGTTACCACAGTGGTTTGGTTTGTCTGTTCTGGGCTACTGTAGAAACATGGAGGCCGGCTCCGTGAAGAGAGGACACGCTCGGTCGTGTCTAGAAGGTAACCTGCAAATCGCAAAGATTTGATCTGAGACCTGCAAAACCCAATGACCTATCCTAACCTTAACTATTCAAGGTCAATGCCTGACCTTAACCATCTCGCGAGACTTTCCCCAATTTGCTAGTTCCTTTCTAGACACGACCGACCCGCTCCCTGTGTAGATATAAACGTCTCACTCTGCTAACGAAAACATGATTCTTATTTTCAGGTCATTATACACTGAAAAAAATATACTTATTAATACCATATTCCATTTCTGCCAGTAGATCCTTCTAATTGTTATACACTGGTCCTTTAATAGAAAACCAACAATTTGAAAATCCAGTTCTGGTCTTCAAGCAGACTTGACAGAGACAGACAGTTCCCTCTGGGAACAATCTGTGAGGTCCCCTCTGTGAGGTCGCATGATTTCTTAGTGAGATAAACAGCATTGCTGAATTTTCCCCAATTTCTTCCATATCTGGACCACTGATGACTGATGGAGGCCCAGATCTTTAGATGAGCTTTCCATTTCCAACCCTCACAAAGTCTCCCTCTGTGGTCCAGGGAAGGTTCCAGATAACGTCAGGCCTATTTAACTAAGTCGCCTGACCGCTCCTAAAACGTAATTCATTAAGTTAGCCATCTTCAATTCAAAAATGTTGTTTTTCTAGGTTTCTAGTCGTGCTTGGTTCTTTTTGTTGTCAATTGCAGCTTGTGTTTCTCTGTCGTTTTGATTGAGGCCAATTCATTTGGTAATTCCAAAGACAAACATTTCACACTCCCAGTTGTCGGCCTCCTGTTGGTTCTTGTGTGTGCCTGCCTCTCGGGCTTTTTTACTTTACAATTCTGTGTGTTTCGCCACATGCGAGTAGTGTCAACAACTTACTAATGGCTTTTCATAGAAAGGGGGTGGAAATATGGTTTAACTTTGAGTCATTATGTCAATGAATGAGACAGCTCATCATCCACACGTTTATACTTCCTATGTGACGCCTCTGTACTCCAGACTAGAAGAGGTCAGGGGGTCAATAAGCTCATTTGGCTGTCTTAGAAGTAATAATAATGTGAAATAAACCAGCTCAAATTGTCCCTGGCAGGCCCAGTACATTTCATGCTGAGATAATTAGACTGGTTTACACTCACATGCAGTACAGTTTCATTATCTTTGTGTTTTCCGCGTGTTTTTGATCTAAAGATGGAGAGCAAAGTCAAAGCAGGCCCGAGGACGCTCGAGACAAATAGTTAAAAGTCCACACAACGAGTGATGCCTCGATCCGAGCAGGGCTGCGTGATGAGAGCTGGACTGTTGGGTAATGACGTTTCCTCCACCGCCTCTGCTGTCTAATTGAAAATGTATTTATTCCTCTGAATTAGCGCCTGCTCTCAGCTTCCCCTCCCTCCCTATTAAGAAGATTGGCTGTGAGCATTTAACTTCCTCTGTCCACTTACGAGTGAAAAAAAATTCCTCATTGCCACGGGTTTGTGTCGACTTGATTAAGAGGCAGAATGTCTTTGAAGTGCCAAAGTTTGATTTCTGCACATGTGCCAGCGTTTCCCAAGAGGGGCTTTACTGAGGGCCGGGCCGGCCGAGATGCTGTGTGATGTCGGGCCATTTCAACTCGCTTTATAATTGCCTCTCTCGCTTCCTCCCTCTTTACTGGTTGTACCGATTCAATGAGGGGAATGCTGAAGTTACAGTGTGACCTTGCGAGCCTCACAATTTAGGACATTTTTCATGATAAACATTTTCTCATGGAAGTACGTCCCTCTCCGCTCCTCCTCGTCCTCCTTTGCTTGCTACAGCATGTTAACCAGGGCACGCTGGCACGAGGTGTGGAGTGGAACAGATGCCATTATGCATGCTTCTGCAGATTAGCTAATCACAGGCACCACCTGGGTGTGCTGATTGCTATTAATCCACTATTGTAATTGAAAATTAGGGGTTGCGCCGCAAAAGCATGCTGTCTCTTCATTGGCCCTAATAGATTCTTTACACCTGCCTCCTGACAGACTTGTCATTCACACTGAGCGCAGTAGCGCGGCATCAACCCCCGAGGTGCAAAGCGATGGAAGCACTCAGTTATGACTGACATAATTGTGAAAGCCGCAATCTCTTATTACATTTAATCTCTAAATGACCATTTTACATTTTAGCAGTGTAAATGCAGGAAGCAGCATGTCGAGTGATAAATACTCTTTCCTGAGGACGTACAGTGTAACTGCTGTAAATCTCGCCTCCACACGGTTCAGCCGTGAATATGAATCAGCGTGTAGAATAATAGATCATGAAGTGACAGGGAGGCTGTTGTGGCATTTTCATAAACAGCAGCACAGCTCTACCGTGCTTGTAGACAGGGTCGGCGTGTTCAATGGAGACTATCATTTCTTTGCTCTTGACATTTGGCTTCCAATCTTCCTCAAAGGTGACATTAATGAGAGCTACTGACTGTGATGTGACGGAGTGAGGTTTTTAGAAGGATTCGTGTAGTCTACCATCTCAGGCAAGTCCCCTAGGTAGTGGTTTCCAAACAGAAAAACCACGGCCCTAGGCACCAACTTTTAGCAGGCAGCACGCCTCCATGAGGAGCCCACTAACGGCCTCTTGTCTGGAAGGTAAACCACAAATTGTGAAAACAAATTGTAAAGACTTTTGCGATGACCTATTCTTACCATAACCATTCGAGGTCAATGCCTAACCTTAACTGTTCGAGTTCAATGCGTAGCCTTAACCATCTCGCAAGAGTTTCGCAATTTGTGCTTTACCTTCTAGACCCAAGCCACTAATGGGAAACCCTAATGGGAAATTGGAGCGATGCCCTTCCACCGAGCCTCAGTCCTCTTCCTGCTACCGGCTCTTTTCTCCGTTGATAACCATGTTCAAAAATATTGTCAGGGAAAGCGGATTATGGCGCATAGCGGTATGAATTCCCCTACAGTAGTATCTCACAGTTAATTAAATTCATCATTGTCTTTTGGAAATGGTCCTCATTCTCTTCACTCTCGCTGGGACGTGTGCTCTAGTAAAAGGGGCGTCCTGTAATGTAGTAATTACGCCTAATGAGTTCCCCTCACCTGGGGATTCACGTCCTTAATCTGCTCAGCCACGTGTGGGCGTGTGTGTGTGTGTGCGTGTTGTGTGTTGTGTGTGTGTGTGTGCGCGGTATAGTTTGTACCACCCTGCGTAGCAAACCTCAATACAAACATGCACGACACACCTACGTATCTCCCGATTTGATACTATCAGGATACTTGGGTGCTGATTTGATATGTCTTGCAATTTCTAAGTATTGCGATTCGATATTACCATTTATTGCGATTTTTGGTTAACTTTTTCAACACTAGCCCATGGGGAAAAAGTAGAATCATACACTTCTAGTGACTTTGACCTGGAAAATATCTAAATTGATAAACTAAAAATGATTTTCAGCATGTATGTAGTCAGAGACGTCCTGAAGTCAAATATATCAGGAATTATTTATTAAGTTTTTCCAGCAACTCCAAAATCAAAGAATAAAGACATTTCCCTCACAAATTAGTGGTATTTACTTTTTGATTTATAACGGACCTGTAATGTTTTATACTTCTGGTGAATATAATCCAATCAATCTTATTTCCATAGATGTATTTTGTATATACAGTTCCCTTTGTTAACACCTTATTTTGAAAACCGGTCGTAGTCACACGTGTCTACTTCCTCTAACTAAGTCTGTCTCTAGCTCTCCCGCCAGCTCCGTTCTCTTTATCCATCCATGGTCAGCTCCATCGGGGCCGTTGGAATGTATTTAATATAAATGTCAGTATATGGGTGCTCTACAGTTGTAGTGTCGGCCCATTTGACCACTAAGAGCGACGGCTGGCTCAACCGCACGTCACCGCACTACGATAACGTTTCCTGTCCGTGACAGAGTTAGCATGCAGCTTTAGCTCTGCTCTGTCTAGCTCTGCTTTTCCTGTCAATGTATGAAACCCAAAGTGTTTCCATCCTTTACTGGATGTGTAGTGTTTACCACGCTGGATTTAACGTGAGGGTGCAGGTCGTATCCACGCTGACCCTCTGACGTTTTCTACTTTCTTGTTCCGGCTCTCTGTGGTTTGTTTTGGTTGACTGATACGGAACAGATATGACGTCACGTTACTCAGGCTACAACAATAAAAGCGGTAACTCTCTTCTACCTCCACAAAGACTCAAATGAAGCAAATATATCGATTCTAGCACTAAAAAATCAATTTCAAAATTATTTTTAAAAAAACTTGCCACACATGTGAATTGATTTTTTTTCCCCACCCCGAACAAAAAAGTTTTTTTTTTCATGAATGACAACCCAACTCCACACTGCGTGGCATTTTCCCTCAGACAGAGCACAAAAAAAATAAAATGCCAGCAAAACATGAACAACCTGATCGCTCAACTTTGATTACCAAACATCTTCTCCCTCTTTTGTAATATTTTTAAGATGATGTATAATTGCTGCCATTTTCCTCTCAGTGAGCTCTTAAGAAGAAACCCCCTATAGTCCGCACCACAATAAGACGAAGAAAGATGGACGATTTAAAAAAAGCATCTATTGAAAGTAAACCAAGAACAGGTAAGGTTGGTGGTGTAGTAGCAGCCGTCTCTCTGCGCTGCCACGCTGTTCCCTCTCTCTTCTCCCTCAGTGCTGCCAGCGCCAAACTTGTTTTTCACAGCACTGGACACATAAGAGCAGGCTTGTTTTGTTGCGGAGCAAGACACACTTTTCCACGCTTAAGAGATGGCAAAGCTTTCAGCTGTCAAAAGAAACCTGGAGGAGCACAAAAGAGGCGAGCAGCGCCTGTCTCTGAATTCATGGCGGTGCACCTCTGACTCGGACTGTGCAAGGGGGCGTTGAAGACGGACACGAGAGTACACCTACTACACATGGAGCCTCCGTCAACTTGTGCATCCGCAAACATTTTTTCCGTCTGGTTTTTCATCTCCCCCCTCCCTCCCACGTTCTTGACCTTATGGGTATTGTTCACTGCAATCACTCCTCATTTCTCTGTGATTTGCGGTCTAGTGCATCTTCAGTGTATTAGATGAGCATCTGTGGCAAAATAACGCCGATAATTCTCATTGAGTGAGTCAGTGGGAGTGAGTCAATGTGTTTGTGGTCAGGGGTGATCATGTCCTCAAGCATTATTGGCATTGCAATATGCCTGTGAAATAATATCTCTGTGGTCTTGTGCGTGCGTGTGGAGCTCGTCAGGAGAGTTGGTTGATGCTGCTCCGCTGAATCAGTTCCATTTGTATTAGGCTTACTCACAGATCTGGCTCGCCCCTGAGCCCCATTCTTTTGTCATGATCGAAACCACCCTGTGAAGGTTAACCTCTCGGGGGGGGGTGGGGGTGACCTATCCTTTCTGTTTGTTTGTGTGTGACTGCATGTCAGTATGAACGAGAGCAAACCTCAGTGAGTCAGCTGGAAGCATCACACATGGAACGAATCAGTCGAATGAAAATCCCGAATCCCCCGATGGAAAGCTCCGGCGAGCTATCTCCCTGACATCATACTAATAACAAAGACCTATGGACCAACAGGGAGAGGACTCTATACTCTATTAAATCAGCTCTGACGGGATCAGTCCCTGAGCAACGCAACACCATGACTCACCCACTCAGGCTGGATGTCATTACTGCCACGCTCTCTCTCCGTGTGCACGGTTCACTCCTGACAGAAAGCCCCTTATATCTTCAAGGTGCTAATAAATTGGATTCGCAGGATCATTGTGACATTTTGTTGGGGATCTAACAAATGTGTATGTTTTCCTTCCGGCATATAGTCCCAGCCTCTTTCTCTGCCACTGCAATGCACCCCACAGAGAGCAGTCTGAATCCACATTCTATGCATATGTGTTACCTCTGTCTGACACTAGCTACCAACACATTGTACATGCTGCGATCTGTCCACACACTCTGCCGTGTTTACACCAGAGACTGTATCTAAGACGTGGATGTTAAAACCAAAATGTTACAATTAACTGTCATGAACTGAAAACAAACTGTGAAAGAGTGACCTGTCAATCACAAGGTAGCCACGCCCTAAAGCATCCCCTGGTGGATCATCTATTTTACTTTAAATGGGACCATGATTTACTGAATGAACACCACCAGAGGATAGCATTACAAGTGTGTATGAAGGTGCAGTACCAGCAGGGGGCAACAAAACCTCTAACTTAGGTTTAGGCAAAATGTGATGGTTGGGGTTAAAATAAGTACGTAAACTAAGTACAATACGTACGGAAACAACGTAACAAGTGTAGCGACTACCATCAATCAAAGCTAAGAGACTAAATAGGCTCTTTACTGACTTGTTCCAAGAAATAGATAAATCCAGATGCGTTTGTGTTTTTGATTTAAATGAAAAGTATGACAAGCAATAACTTGGGCTAACTGGAATAACTGAAGTAAATGATGTGAATGATTTCAACAGAAAATGACTGAGCCTAACTCGCCCTCTTTGTCCAAATCCCGCCGTCCAAGTGCACAGGTAAATAAACCACACCCCGTTTCCTAATAACGGAAGTGATCGTAACCAAACAGCCTTAATAAATAATAAATAATACAGGCTAAATGCATATTTTGGCTCCTACAATAAGTAGGGAAAACATGTCACAAAGTCACTAAGGTCATTACAAAACAAAACACTTCTCCGCGTTGAAAGTCCTGTGTTTGTTGGACCCATCCACCTCCCCTACCACCTGACCTCAGACAGGCTTTCCCACTTATATTCTGTCACCATCTCTGAGCTTAGCACATTTCCGTGGATGCGTTTATATTGGGTCAGTACAGACGACGTGGCGTACAAATGACATGCCAAAAGTCTTTCGCATTATCGTATCATTTATACGCCTTTTGGTGTGACCGGGCTGATTGAGACCATGAACTCATGTTTACAATGTTTACTGAGGTAATGAATCAAGAGAGAAGTAGGCTCTTTTTCTCAGAGACTTCGTTACAACCAGAGGAGTCGCCCCCTGCTGGCTGTTAGAAAGAATGACAGTTTAAGGCACTTCTGCATGCTTCACTTTTCAGACGCAGAGGTTGCTGCCTAGTTTATACATAAAGTGTTGGATGGCTCAGCCAAACCCCATTTCTATCGGTCTCGTAACAGCAAGCACACAGATGTTCATTTTGATTCACTCCAGTTCACCCCCCCCGCCCCCATCCATGAGTCCATCGGTCATGTGGAAGAATTATTAAAAACATAACTAACGTCTGCTGTGTGCAACTGCAAGAATACAAATCACAAAGTCATTGGAGAGAAAGCCTTGAAACCAGCATGAGGTAAATACTCCGTTGACATTCAGCGGTTGTAGGGAGGTTTTGCCTCTGATTCTCTTCATATCTGCTGTCTGGCGTCTGGCTGCTAAAGCCTTTTCATCTGCTGTGAGTGACTGATGTGGCTGCCCTCTCCTCCCTGGGCATCTGCCCAGCTTATTGAGCAGCCCCTCGTGTGTGCGCCTTCAAAGAGCTACAGATAAATCACGGACTAAATGTCAGTATCCAGTGGCCGAGCAATATCTATAGGCTTCACTAAGCTCAAGTCATACCCTTGCTCTCAGTAACCCTTCCACCATAACTCTAACCACACACACACACCAGCTCTATCAGCAGGAGGGATGTTAGGTGGACATAAGGCTGAAATGACTGAAGTCCAGCCAGATGACTCGTTTCAGTGCAGCGGCGAGTATCCTGTCCTGCAGCCAGAGGCTCCAGCACATGACGGATGGATGTAATGTAGGAGAGTGGTTTCTCTTTGTGCACCCGATCACTGCCTGACCTCCCGCAGATGGACAACAGGGATCAGGTTGTGACTGTGTGTGGACTGTGTGTGTTTGTGTGTGGATTCCCTGGACCTGGAATTACTTTCTGTAGTAACTAGTTCCGTTTTGTCTGGGGTAGCCGTGGCTCAGAGGGAGAGCGGGTGACCCGCCAATCGGAAGGTCGGCGGTTTGTAGAAGTGTCCTTGAGCAAGATACTTAACCCCAAATTGCTCCCGAAGGCTGAGCCATCGGTGTGTGAATGAGCATTTAGATTAGATCCTGATGGGCATGTTGGCAGCCTCTGCCATGTGCGTTTGAGTGTGCGTGTGCGTGTGCATGTGCGTGTGTGTGTGTGAGAATGCTGACATGTAATGTAAAGTGCTTTGAGTGTTCAGAAGACTAGAACGGCGCTACAGAAATGCAAGTCCATTTACCATTTCGTAAAAATGCCCTTTTATACAAGTATTGTTTTCTTGACAACGGTCTCATCACAAGGTCCATTGTGAAGCTGTGCTGGAGTACAGTCCATAGTATCACACAATCTTCCTCAGCAGATGGAGTTTGCCCAGTTGTCGCGGATTTGTAGATGTTTGAATTTCCATATTTTGCAGCACTTTAACGACTTTTTATCCATGTTGGCTTAAAAGTTGAGATTGAAAGTTCATTCAGTAGCTGTTGTGGAGCCTTTCGATCAGCACATTTTTCAGAGTTTACTCAGGAAGAGTCAACTCAAGATTCAAGATTGGGATCTCAACTTTTAAGCCAACATGGATGAGAAGTCCTTAATGTCAGAACAGACTTTATCATTAGGCAAGGTAAGACAATGCCCGGAGCCCCTAACTAAGAGGGCCCCTAATAGCTGCCATCCCGGTTGTACGAAAAAGCGCATGAATGACATGATGATACGCAAGGCAAACACATCCAATAAGAACATTTGTATGCAATTTAGTCTGTACTGACTGCAATGTAAATGCATCCGTGTAGTGTGCTCCGCTCAGAGCTAGTGACGTAGAATAAGAAGTGAGACTGCTTATGGTGGGAGGGAAGGTGGATGGGTCCAACAAACAGGACTTTCAACCAGGGGACCCGTGTTCGAGACCGGTATATTGTTTTGTAAGTTACGTTTGTGACGTGTTTTCCTTACTCGTTTTACATTGTTAACGTACATATTTTACTTAGTTTACGTACTTATTTGAAACCCAACCATGACGTATTTCCTACATCTAGCGAAGTGGTTTTGTTGCCCAAACCTAGTGTTTCGGTTGCCCCCTGCTGGTAGGCTATTCCACCTTCACACACACGTGTAATATTTGCCACTGACACGCTATCCTCTGGTAAACAGGCGGGTCTATTACACGCTTTGGCAGGATAAGGGGGTTGTAGCTATACATCTATCATAATGTTTAGATATAAAACATATCAAGTGAAACTCATTTACACATGCTCTGCAATAACTCCCACAATGCACTCACAGCGCTTCTTTTATTGTGTCACTCTTTATATAATGGACTATTCCTTCACTAGACGGTCCACTGTGCACCGTACACTTGTTGTTAAGGATACCGAATCTCCATTGTGTGAGTCTCAAGGTAACGTACAATTCAATACTACGTCAAACACAGAAACAAGGTTATTGCAAGAGGGGGAGTAAATCATTCATTGTTAAACTCCTCCAGGTATTTCTTTTGTATTGAATTCATTTTATATGAAGATGCCACTGCCCCCTTTCCCTTTGAACCTCATGAGAAGAAGTGATGACATACAGGTTAAGAAAAAGGAATTCAAAAGAGAGGAAGAGAGGTGGTGCAGCAACATGTGGGTGCATTTAGTTAAAAGAAGCAAAATACTACAATGGCATAGAATGCAGTAAGCCCTGCATTGAAGTGAAGTACAAAAGAACTACCAACAGAATGTACTGTATTGTACATAAGGACACTTTTGAGGTACTTGTACTTTACTTGCTTACTCAATCTGACCAATATAAATCCGAGAATTCTAATTGTGGCTGGTGTTCTCACTTGATAAATGGCTGTAATAATTAATAATGGACTAATCGATTAATGGAACCGATTGTTTCAGATCTAATGTATGCAAACGCGGCCCTGGTGTACGCCTGTGTCAGCAGGACGCCATTTGAAGATGTATGCGAGTCAAGGA
>CAKALG010020373.1:0-10155 GCA_916700815.1 Helicolenus hilgendorfi | reverse complement strand
TAAGTGAATACTTACAGGTCCCATTATTGTGGCTTGCCAGTGAAACACTGCAACAAAAAAGCAAAAAAGAGAAATTGGTTATGAAACACTGAAGAGAACACACCACATGGCTGACAAGTGTTGGAATAAATAATACCACATGAAGTGTGCGTGTGTTTATTTGTACAGTTGAGTAACAGGCTCTTACATAAAGTGCAACGCGGGACAGATATTCTTGGACGTGGTATTTTTAAATTGTAAATGGTAAAGGGGTCATATAATGGCAGCAGACTCACATTGACATTCAGAAATAGCTCCTGATATGAATGATATCAACATTGCTTCCTAAGAGGAAATTGTTATCCTGACAACACAAATGGTGACAACAGAAACAAACCATATAGCTGGTCTAAGTCAGCATCCTGTCGAGGTCTGAGGACGCACGTCACATTGAAAAAGAGAAAGTAAACCACAGCAGATATGCTAGAAGAAACACGTTCTTGTAGCGCGGTTTATTTGATGTTGGATGCAGGAAGTGACACGTCGTGTACAGATCGATGTTGCTGCTACTGATCTTTTTCCGTGTAACGCACGCTAGAGACCCACAATTATGTTGAACGTAAGACCATTAAAATACATATCTCAAATGATTTGACCCAGTCAATTCCTCTTATCACTGTCTGATTTATCTAATCCCGGGACACACAATCTGCAGAGTGCCTGCAGCTTTGATTGCGTTTATGCAAGACATTTTAATGGCACAAAGAAAAAGCTGCATATTTTATCAAACTGATTTGAAGCACGAGCGCTAACAGCACTTCTATGGTTAAACAATCGTTGGTAATGATATTGAGAACAAGCTACCGCTAGCTACACGGGCGGACAAATTACATGTTAACCATTAGAACTATAATCGTCGATGTAACACTGCCAAGTCCAAACTACCAAATGTAGAGATATTTTTTGATATGTGTAAATTGTTGACAGATATAATGCACAATAATCAGTGGTCCATAATGGCGTTTTTCATATGAAGGAAAATACTCTCGCCACTTATAAGATGAACCCTTAAACACCCAAAATAGGGGTGTTGCAATACGCCAGTACTGACAATAACCATAATATTCTAAAAAGAAATTTTGATATCATGCTAATAATACACATATGATACTATTGTGTAAATAATACAGCGCCACTTAAATCACACTTTTGTACAGTAATGGTTACAGACTCTCTCTCCACCTCCCCACTCATATTTTGAGTGTAATTCATTTGCCAATAAACAAAGTTAAAGATTAATTTGATTGATAGAATTATTTGTTAATTTTTTTTTCTTCATTATGAATTCTTTTGGCCAGGATAATTGTGTTGTGAAAATCTGATATCATGGTAGCCCTAACCTAAAATATGGCAGAACAACTGCAACAAAGCGCTCACTTGGAAAAACTGTGTATGGTTCACATACTATACAAAACTATTTCTTAATGTATAAACTGTCAAACGATTAAAATATTTAATTGCGATTATTCACATGATTGTCCATGATTAATCGCAAATGAATAAAAAAATGCATCTGTTCAAAATGTACCTTAAAAGGGAGATTTATCAAGTATTTAATACTCTTATCAACATAGGAGTGGGCAGATATGCTGCTTTATGCAAATGTATGTATATATTTATTATTGGAAATCAAGTAACAACACAAAACAATGACAAATATCCTCCAGAAACCTTCACAGGTACTGCATTTAGTATAAAAATCATAACATGGCAAACTCAAGCCCAGCAGGCATCAACAGCTGTCAGTGTGCTGACATTTTCTTTAACAGCCCTAGTATAAACCAAAATGTTGTAAATGTATAAATTCCAGCAGTGTTACCACAGATGAGGAAGTGATCAGTAACACAATGAAAGAACTTGACGTCATCAAAATAAAGGTTACATGCTATTAAACAGAACACTATTGTGTTGATTAAGGGCATAGTTTTGATTCTGACAACAACATGTAATCATTGTGCCTACATTATGTGAGTGGCAACATATCAGTGTTACCTTTGCTGTTACTATGTTAATAGCAGTAACTTGCCTTTCGTCAGACAGAAAAGACGTAGCTCTCAGTACAGACAGTGGACACAGTCAATACAAAGGTTAGGATTAGGGTTAGGATTCGTGTTTGGGTTAATATCAGTGAATGGTAAAAACACCAGGACAGTAATGCACCTGTTACAGGCTGTCAGTATAAACGTCAGCTCAATGATGGTCGTTTGTTGTGGATCACCAGAGCAGAACAACAGTTTTAAAAATATCCACAAATGTAAATTGAAAATTAGAATAGAATAGTTTGCACTAATGAATTGCAATTCACTATGGGTGCACATTTTACGACCACTAGCCTCCGCTTCAAAACAATGCAGGCATGATGATAGAGAAACGCGTCCGTCTGTATCAGTCCCACCCCACATGCTCTAAATGATGAGCGCATGCTTAACTGATGGGATGTGTCCTGACGACTAGAGAGCGAAGAGTCGTCTTGTTTGACAAATATTAGCAAAATAATTGATTATAAAACATTTTAAGAATTGCAACAATTGCACAGAAAGGGAACATCCTCAGTAGACGGGCTACTTCGGAAAACACCGACATGTAGCAGCAACTTGATTGCGCAGTAAGCATTAAACAGACCACTGAAAGCACTGCATTTTCCATATACACCACAGGATATGTAAAATGGGTTCTCTGGGTACCCACGAGTCTCCCCTTTACAGGCATGCTCACTTTATGATAATCACATGCAGTTTGGGGCAAGTCATAGTCAAGTCAGCACACTGACAGCTTTTGTTCCCTGTTACGTTTGAGTATGCCATGTTATGATTTGACCAGATTTTTTATGCTAAATGCAGTACCTGTGAGGGTTTCTAGACAATATGTGTCATTAATTGTGTTGTTAATTGATTTCCAATAATAAATATATACACACATTTGCATAAAGGAAGAATATTTGCCCACTCTCATGTTGATAAGAGTATTAAATATTTAACAAATCTCCCTTTAAGGTACATTTTGAACAGATAAAAAAATGGGTGAATAATCACAATTAAGTACGGTCAATCATGCAATTAAATATGTTAATCAATTGACAGCCCTACCTAGAACGCTTTTGTTCTTTTTGCCATGAATGAAATTATGCAAACTCATGTTATGATCAACTTTGGCATAGGTTTATGTTAGAAATACTTAATTTAAAACCAATGCATAGGCTAGATAAGGCATGGGATTAAAAACATGTTCCCCCTTATAAAATAACCTTAAACCTAACAGTGAAGGTGCCAATAAATAAATATTAAACAAATAAGGTCTAATGATTCTTTAATACAAGAGTTCTGATCAGTCAGGAATAGGCGTGATTTTAAATATTAATATCTATTAACAGACTGTGAGGGCTAAAACGCACTAGAAGCCTAATTCTCCTTTACAATAATTCACTACATGTTTAAAATGTGGCAGGCAAACTCATTAAACTATGAAATAATTAAAACCAGTGTATATAATGGAATAGTGGCATTATAAGCAGAGGAACTAAATTTGGACTTTTATGGCCAACATGTATTTCTCCAAGGGGGGGGAATGCCCCCTGACCCCCGTAGCTAGCTACTGTTTCCCACTGACAGGCTGGCTACTCCATGTCCTTGTGAAAAGCCCTGACTTGAATGATGAAAAGATAAAATTATATAGCTAGTTAGAAAGCATTCTTTGTCTGTGCATTACACCATACAGTATTATTATACTTTATTAGTAAAATTCGCAAAACTTGCAGCATGTATATTCTTTGGCCTGAAGCCTTTTCAAGTCCTGTTCCAGATAATTGTGCAGGCATGTACAAGGGATTCACACTATTCCCATAACACTAACACTTTGTCCTCCACATATACAGTATAAATATAACATGGGCGGATAGGTGAAGCTGGGGGATATTCAAATATATGATTTCAAGGTAATGCAGGCGACCACAACACCACAAACTTAATCATAAGATTCACAAAGGTGATATATCATAGGACTATTGTAGCAAATTGTTTAGATTGTGCAGGTGTTCACGATATTGTGCCCATCCCCATACACACAATTATATTCAACAAACATAACCTAACACTACCAGACTGCTATGGCATGCTTATTACAAGGGCTTTCAAAGTTAACGTGATAATAACACAATAACGCAAATTAGATTTAACGGCACTAATTTCTTTGATGCATTAACGCAATTTGCAATTTTTAGGTTGTAGTGGGCTCAGTTTTAAAGCTAGAGTGAAGATACTGGTATCATATAAAACTGGAAAACCTAAGAAATCCATTGGTACCCTTGTCATACTAGCTTGTCGCAAATAACATTCCAGACTTATGCTAAATTTTTGCAAGGAAAAACTGGCATGGTCATTTTCAAAGGGGTCCCTTGACCTCTGACCTCAAGATATGTGAATGAAAATGGGTTCTATGGGTACCCACGAGTCTCCCCTTTACAGACATGCCCACTTTATGATAATCACATGCAGTTTTGGGGCAAGTCATAGTCAAGTCAGCACACTGACAGCTGTTGTTGCCTGTTGGGCTGCAGTTTGCCATGTTATGATTTGAGCATATTTATTATGCTAAATGCAGTACCTGTGAGGGTTTCTAGATCACATTTGTTATTGTTTTGTGTTGTTAATTGATTTCCAATAAAAAATATAGATACATATATACATTTACATAAAGCAAGCATATTTGTCCACTCCTATGTTGATAAGCGTAATAAATACTTGACAAATCTCCCTTTAAGGTACATTTTGAACAGATACAAAATTTGATTCATTTCTGATTAATCGCGATTAAGTATGGACAATCATGGGATTAATCGTGATTAAAAATGTTCATCAATTGACAGCCCCACTTATTAAATTATGGGGAAATACACAGCATATCCATTGTTGCTTGGTCATCTTGAAACAATAATACAAATAATGTAAATGTCTATCACTGAAGGTCAATGTGTATACTAAGAAAATGACTTGAAACAAAGATGAAGAATATGAGTGCCTGAATTTACTGTCAACAGCGAACTCAACAACAGGAATATGAAAGCAGAGACACAGGTGGCTGGGATGTTAAGGGGAGAGCTTTGAACTGCTGGTAGCATGAGACATTCTCAAAGACAGCCTGCATACAGCCAGCAGTCTTACTGCTAATATACAGTACATTGTAAATAAACTGTATCCCCTTTCCATTTACAAAAAGTGTAGCAATTTTATATTGTTCTATATTTTCCTAATAATATTTTCAGAGGGTCATCTGTCAAAATGCATTGACAAATTTAAAAGCTAACCTGTCATTTTAAAATTCTAACACCGTTGGAATGGTATGAAAATGGTGTTAACATTAAAACTGCAACAATTACTCGTTTATTCGTCAACTGTTAAATTAATTGACAACTATTTTGATACTCGGTTAATTGTCAAGTAATTTTTTAGGGGTAAAAAAGTCAATTTTCTGATTCCGGCTTCTTAAATGTGAATATTTTCTGGTTTCTTTACTCCATGACATTAAACTGAATATCTTTGAGTTGTGGACAAAACAATTATTTGGGCTTCGGTAAACACAGATCAACACTTTTGATACTTTTCTGACATACTATAGACCAAACAACTAATCGAATAATCAAGAAAATATTAGACAGATTAATCGACAATGAAAATAATCAGTAGTTGCAGCCCTAATTAAGATGCAATAGATGTGATTCATTTTTTTGAAAAAACAAACAAACTGTATTTTCTAATTTAAATTGTCTACTAATTTATGTATTATACGACAGGTGTTGACAATAGCAGTTGAAACTAGTCTGAAGCACTTGCTTTCTTCCATCATTGTCTTGTTTTTATTGACAACATGTAAAATAAAATGTTTCCAAGAATATATCTACAGCATTTATGAAATGTATTTAATCCTGTGCATTTAACGTAACAGATAAACTGAGCTCATGAATGCCTTTTGAGTTTTATTTTTGGGTCAATATTTATAGGATAAAAAAAAATCTGACTTTGATAATGAATGAAAATCACGGTACGCATTTACTCTTACATTACAAAAGAATAAACTACTAGCCAGACGAGAATTCCCCTTTTACTTATCCTGAAAGCAAAAGTGAAACGGACATGTAGCAATAATAGAGGTGGGGGTATTATGCTTTTATAATAAAGCAGTATTTTCACAAGAGGCAGTCCAGGTATTTCCTGGATGTGCTTATTCAAAAAACAGAGGTACTTCCTTAATTTAGTTAAATACACTGGTCTGACTCCACACATAAAAAGCAAGCACCATCACTGATGCTTGTATTTTCCTTTCTAAGTTACAAGACTTGGGCTTGAAAACATTTTATGTATTTGAGGTGCAATCTGTGGTAATCTAAATATTGTGGACAATTTTTTAGATCCAAACTTAACGCATTAATCAGAAAATTTAACCCAGGGGAGCCGATCTGTAGACAATTCATAGCTATCTTGAATGTGAAAGATTTAATCTACAAAGGTCGGTAATGAATTAAAATGTAAGACAGTGATTCTCAAAGTTGGGTCCGGAGACCCCCAGAGGTTCATGGCACTCTGTTAGGGGGTCCGCAAAATGATTTGCTATTAATTATAAGATTGTGTATCTACAGATGGGGACAATTTGCACCAACATAACAAGCTTATTGTATTCTAGCTTTGAGCCATTAGAAACTATAATATGAAACGTGACACGCAGCAAGTTCATCGTTTTTAAGTTGAAGCACTTCCTGAAAGTCAGCTTTAGACTGGAAAGTTTAAATATCTGGAATTATTAGGCAGGCCTATGCCGGTCTTGTTACTGTTCATTTTCTGAAAGCTTTGAAGCTCAATTATTTGAACTCTAGGCTATAATTGCTGTCAAGTTGAGCCCAAATGCAATTTGAATAAAATCCCCCTCCGTTTAAAAAGGTATATAAGTGGTATTATTAACATTAAATACATTGAAAATCTCCCCTCTGTGGGACTAATAAAGGATTATCTCATTTTATCTTCAAATTTAAATTGTGTTTCTGTTTATCACTGTGAAACAGGACTGAAGTATTTAGGTTGAAAAGTTTTAGAATACAAATACTTCCAGTGGCATCTAAGAGTACAAATGGTAGTAAGCATATGCTTAATCTGTGTTACGATTAAGAGGGGGACCTTGGAAAATGTTCTCCCCTGTAAGGGATCCCTGGCCCTTTGAGAACCCCTGATATAAGGCATTCTTTTGAGTGTCATTTGTGAGTAGTTTGACCAATGATTATTTATTCATGCGCGTTGAGAAGGGTCAACGAGGAATTTGTTGAGTACTGCTCAATTTTGAGCCCCCAGCTACAAGGACAATGTTGGTTTAGATGATGAACTTACTGTCATCTCCTACTGGTCCTGCAGAACACTGGGCTGGTGGGTCCCGTGCCAAATCGTTCAACTCCTGAGAAAAACAGATGACAAGTCAGTTGGTCATGCCCTGCACAGTACGGTCTAGTATTTCCACAAACAATAATCTACATAATAAAAGTGGGAATGGCTACATAAACACAAACACAAAATTCTGAAAAAAATATATTTAATAATCTGATACTGATATCACAATCTGATGTTTTTTTTTAAATAAATATCCCTTAACAGGCCCACTATGAGCCCTCTGTATAGTTGACTAAATCACTCTTTGTAAACAGATCTGAAGGCAATTTGCTACAAAGTCTCACTGCAACAGTAACAACTCAAAAAGTAATTCCTACTGACCCCACAACACTAAGTAGCACCATGAGCTTTGATTACTGGAGTGAACGTTATTACATTATAGCATTTTCTCCAGGTAGAGCAGGTGGTACATGTGACAGCCAAACTGAGATATGTCAACAGAGGGTTTTACTATAACCCAAGACACTCAGGTAAAGATAAGATAAGATAAGATAAGATATTCCTTTATTAGTCCCGCAGTGGGTAAATGTGCAGTGTACAGCAGCAAAGGGGATAGTGCAAGAAAACAAGATGCATCAGCTAACACAGTAAAAAAAAGGAGAGCTAAACAAAGTGAAACAAAATATGAACCATTTAAATAGAAGTATAAAAATAGGAGCAGTAGAAACAGTATTGACAATAAACAGACTATTAACAAACCGAGTGTAAGCTGGATATGTGTGTGTAGCCCAATGTGACCCTATGGTGCAAAACGTTAGCTAGGTGCTCAACAGCACAGGATGTCAAATGACAGAAGCATAATGCTGGCTTGGTCTGCCAACATTACGACATGAGCTATTAACAACAAGGAGGAATTAACAACAACAATTCAGCTAACTGAATCAAACTAAGGGTGTAATAATAAGGATCTGCTGCTCGCCTGCTGTCAGCAACATGGCATCAAAGGCGAGCAACGCGTGGGGCCTGTTTTCACCACAGCGACACACTGCTAACATGATCCACACTTAGGGTAGCGTTTCACTGTATATTGATCATTTATCCGGTATAAACACGTACAATATCTAATACAAACAAAAGCACGATCATTTTGTCATGACTAACGTTACTTGAAACATGTACAGACTGTGCTTTACGAAGACAATATAAGAGATATATTAGATGTATGATAGCTTAACGTTGGTGTTACATCCGTCCTTATATATTTGAGGCTGTTACAAATCTACTTGCGATCAAACACAAAACATAGAACATTTAAAAGGTTAAGCTAAGATAAGATATTCCTTTGTTAGTCCCGCAGTGGGAAGATTTGCAGTGTACAGCAGCAAAGGGGATAGTGCAAAAAACAAGATGCATCAGCTAACACAGTAAAAAAAGAAGAAGAGCTAAACAAAGTGTAACAACATATGAACCATTTAAATAGAAGTATAAAAATAGGAGCAGTAGAAACAGTATTGACAATAAACAGACATATAACAAAGTGGAAAAATGATGCACAGTGAGAATGAAATGAAAATAAGAAAGAAATGTGCAAGTGCATGCCAATGTTTTTAGATTCCATTGATGTACAGCTGAGTTCCTTTTTGTCCCCTCATTTGTCTTTAGATAGTTTCTCTTTTAATGCACATTTTAGTGCTTTTAGTGTATTTTATCTCTATATTTGTGTCAATGTATCTGCAACTTTGTGTGTTCTTGCTAATGACCATCTTGGCCATCAGGTCTCCCTTTGGAAAAAGAGATTGTTAATCTCAACAATGGGACTAACCTGGTTAAATAAAGGTTAGATAATAAAAAAAGGGTTATTAAAATAAGCGTGCAGAGTGCTAACGTTAGCGTTAGCTGTGTAACTTATCTGTCACATCAAGTAGCAAGCTAAAGCTTAAGTAACTCATAAATACTGTGAGCTATCTTCACTATCATATAGGGGAACTACTTAGGACACCTGCTGGCATTAAACTACCGGTTATTGACTGTAAAGATGTACCAGCTAGTGACGTTAGCTCGATCAGAAGCTTATCCCGGTTAGTTAGCATCCAAGCACCGGGAGATAACGTTAGCCAGACACAGCGAGCTAACACACCGCTTATATGTCATATTAACCGGTAACATAGCTGTAACATCCCGTTATATCCCGTAGTTAAGACGTCGACAACCTGTGTGACATAACCCAGAACCAGCTCTCATAACGGGTTAGTGGTAGCTAGCTGAGTGTAACGGTGCAGATGGCCCGCTGGTAGCAGCCAGGCGGCGCATCGCTGCTCCTATGTCTCTACTCAGACCGTTAGCTGGCGGTGGAAACCAAAGACTGGGCTTATTTAGTCTATATTATGTGTTATTTTCAGGTTTATTAACCCCAGACAGATAAAGCATGAGATGTGGATTAAACCTCCGTAATGAAACTGCGTTATCCCGGGCCTGGTGGTTCACTTCCTTCTTACCTTGTGGATTCTCTTCAGAGCCATTGTTGTTGTGCTAGCTGCTGCTCTGCTGCTGCTGCTGTCTGTCAGAGGAAACGTGCGGGTAAAATGGAGATAGATATCACTGTCCGGTTGGTTAATACTACGACTTAAGTTATCATAGAACACTGTTACTGTATGCTCAGTTTACTGTGAGTTATCAGAAAGGACCACCGATGAAAATGTCGAGGCGAAACTGAAAGATAGAGGGGGGAGAACCGCGGTCCTTCCTCCTACTG